>JANHGC010010571.1:140165-156465 GCA_027560395.1 Boaedon fuliginosus | reverse complement strand
TTTCTTTGACCCGAGTATAAGCCGAGGGTGACTTTTTCAACATATTTTGGGTGCTGAAAAACTAGGCTTATACTCGAATATATACAGTAATATATGGATAATTAATTTGTTTCTTTAATGTCCAAAGACCTTCACTAATTACTAAAATGAAGCCAGTGAAGCTGTCTGGACATGAAGTGCATATGTTTCATTGATTATTACCTTTGCAGTGGTATTTCAAAAATAAAAAAGGCCACCAAACTTACAGAAAGGAATATTAAGCCATTTTCTTCTGAAAACAGAAGGGAACAATAACATATTATAATTCACATATTTTTTTCGCGCTGATCACAGTAATTTCAGTCTTCCCTATATACCGTATATATCAGTAATTCCCTCTTATTTTGTCTATCTTTTTCTCTAAAACCATATAATGGTTTAATATAAACAATAGTGACTGTTCGAAGTTACAATGGCTGAAAAAAGTGACTTATGACCGTTTTTCACACTTACGACCACTGCAGCACCCCCAAGATGTGATCAAAATTCAGATGCTTGGAAACTGGCTCATATTTATGACGGTTGCAGTGTCCCAGGGTCATGTGATCAATTTTTTGCGGCCTTCTGACAAACAAAGTCAGTGGGGAAGCCAGATTCATTTAACAACCATGTTACTAACTTAACAACCAAAGTGATTTACTTTACAACTGTGGCAAGAAAGGTCATAAAATGGGGCAAAAATACATTTAACAAATATTTCACTTAGGAACAGAAATTTTGGGCTCAATTGTGATCGTAAGTCCAGGACTGCCTGTACTTAGTGGAAGCTGTACCCCTGTATAAAACAAGAAATGCTTTTTTTTCCTTTAGATGCTTATACCCAGAACAAAGATTATGATGTAAACAAGATCTGACAAGTGAGATATTTAATTAGTTCAAGTGCTGATCAACTATAATCCTTTGTGAATAACCTTCATCTGGAAGCATCATCTGTCTCACTGCACTCCACTAGCATAAAACGGACTTGTAGTGGTGTACACATTTTTGTTTTTAGCTACTTCAATATAGAACTTCAGTAAAGACAAAATTAACCCTGCCACTAAGTAATTTTTACAGACTTCTTAAGTACAATGGCAAGATGGCGTTGGAGATCCTCAGTCATCCAGGACATGGTTGTCCCAAAGGTGCTTTTTCAAGAGGCAACTGGACTTTCTGGGTTTTTTTAAAGACATTTTGCTTCTCATCCAAGAAGCTTCTTCAGCTCTGATTTTTCTTTGAAGATGTTTCGCTTGTCACCCAAGAAGCTTCTTCACTCTGATTTTTCTTTGAAGACATTTGGCTTCTTGGATGAGAAACGCCCTCGAAGAAAAACCAGAAAGCCCAGTGGAAGTTAAGTGAATCACTTCGGTTGTTAAGTTAATTTAGATTGAATTTAGTCCAGTTGCCTCTTGACAAAGCGCCTTTGGGATGAAAATGTGAAACTGAAATCTAGGCAACACCTTTTAAGATACAATGAATGCAAAAAAAAAAAAAAAGATTTGTACTGTTTGCATAGAGAGCTGCAGGTTTTCTATGCAAAGGATAAGTGCTTCTGTCTGAAGACTCGATTTCAATTTTCCTGTGCTATACCACTCTCTACCTTTCAGTTGCCCTTTTATTCACAGACGAAGGTCTTGAAGAACATAAAGTGGTGCAGCAAAAACAGAGGCAGAAAAGAAAGAAGTGCACAGAAAAGGAAACACACTTCAGATATATGACCTCTACTGCTAGGAAAAAGCACAGTCTTCTGAAGGGTAAAAGGACAAGAGGCATCTAAGAAGGCAGAAGACTAAGTGAGTCTTTCCATGGCTTCTCTGGGTAAGACTTGAAATGAATAGCAAACACAGAAACCAAGTGGTTTCCAAAGAGAAACCCACAGAGAATCATTTATAGGTTGCTATGAAGACTGGTGCTTAATAACCAAGCCAACTCATTCTGAAAGTGACTTATTGACTTTAAATGTTTGCCTTCCCTTCAGCCTCTTCTTACCAGACAATGCCTTCTGAACCTGCAGTTGACTCTGTTGCGGGTCCATTTGATCTGAGAGCTTACTTTTGTTCAGTTTGGTTTGGGGTTTTTTTTAGCCCATCTTAAAGTACTCTATCTTCCCTAAATGGCTTATATTCTCCTATTGTCCTTGTCCATCTCTTTTGTCCTTGCAAGGGATATTTCTTGCTTGTGGTTTGACTTATGTTTGTTTCGTGCTTTTTAAAAAAAATCTAGGTATAGAATGATGTAAAAGCTCTGCTTTGCTTTACTTGTTGGTTATCCACAGATCTAAGACAGGCGGACAGTGCTTTCAATCGATACCACATTATATTGTGGTCGGAAACTCATATCCTGAGCACATTATGGTTGTATTTGCAATAGTCAGTGGAAACCAACTCCATATGAACCTTAGAACATTAGAACCCTAACCCTGAGACAGAGTTACCATAAGTAACAGAATTATTCAACCTTGATTGTGTTTGTCCACCCTGCCCTCATACCCCACTGAATCAGAGCCTTTTGAATACTGTCTTGCTTCCAGAAGTTAAGAAATGTTTCAGTCCTCTTTGCTTATGTAACAATTCTTGCTTATTCCTTAACAGAATCTCTCTCTCTCTCTGCCACCATTTCCTCATTCCCAGTTTCCCCCCAATATCTACAGTATTTCTATTTGAAATATCCACACTATATTCTAGCCAGCTAAAGTTATTTTTTATATTTTATATTTTTTTTATAAAAAATATATTTTATTTCATATATTTTAAAATTCTTTTCCTAGTTTTAATGTGCTTCTGTGTGTTCTCTTTTCTGACATATGGTCAGGTGCGTAGGTGGGAGGTAAACCTTCCAGAGATTTCTTTGGGTCAACGTGTTCTGCTCATCAGAAAGAAAACTCACTTGATCTTATGTCCAAGGCTAATAATATCCATTGTTATTTTTAAATTCACCAATTTTGTCATAGAGCACTATGTATAACAGAGGAATGTTCTTCAGATATGCCCTTGTCAGTGCATGTTTTATGATAAGAAGCTGGGAATTCTTATAGGAAAAGGTAGCAGGTAGGGCAGTGATGGAGAACCTTTTCAGCACCGAGTGCCCATCCAGAACATGTGTGCATGCGTGTGCATGCACACGTGCTGGAGAGCCAGAAAACTGAAGACCAGCTGGCGGTGCATGCATGCCTGTTTTTGGGGTGTTTTGGGCTGTTTTGTGAGCCATTTCCAGCTGAAAACAGCCTGGAAAATGGACAGGAAATGGCCTGGAAAAATGGCCTGTTTTGGGGCCATTTTCCAGTGCTCGGGCATCCACGAAGACCAGCTGTGCCAGAAACCAGAAGAGCAGCTGGCAATGGTGTGCATGCCCACTGAGAGGGTTCTGTATGCCACCTCTGGCATGGTGCCATAGGTTCACCATCACAGAGGTAAGGGTTGGGAAATGGAGGAAGTATTGAAACATGTGACAAGTGAATTATGGGAAGGTCAGAACTAACAATACTACAATGGCCTGAGTAGACCTAAGAGTAGACTTAGGATTGGACATTTCTTCCCTGTGGGGTAAAGTTCACAAAGTGTTCAAAGGTAGAAGCTGAAGAAAGACTCACCAAAGAGAAAAGGACCATGAGACCTAACATACAATGCAGATGGCATGGGGGCTATATTAGAAGATAGAAGGAAGAAAGAAGATCAAAGGTTTATGTTATCTAACATTGGGAGGACCATTAGCAAAACCCTGGCCAGCAGCAATTTCATCTGCCAATGAAAGAGAGTAAATTACCACTACATTCTATAAGCCTTTTTTTTTTAATATAGACAGAATTAATTATGATGTTAAGCAACACAGAGGAGGTGAACTTGCTAAAGACATACATATGTTGAGTAGGTATCATAGCTGATTAAGTTCTTATGTTATTTTGAATTGTCCTTGGTTGACAATTAAAGAGCCAAAGGTTCAATTTCTAGTTTTACGTCACACAAAGTCAAGCTTTCAGAAGGAAGAACTGCTTACAAAAGAATACAGAACATTATTAGGTAAGTAGGGCATCCTGGCTAAAAATGGTCACTGTCTCTTCATTTGTTTATTCGAAAGGGGTGGCAGGAATCTGGAAATGATGGAGATCCATCAAACCTATGTATATACCACATCACACAGGCATTGCACTCAATGGCTTAAGTGGCCTGCCCATCTCCATGAACCTATAATTCTTAGAACTGAAGCAGTGAAAAAAGAAGAAAAGCAACCAGGAGAAATGTTAGGAACCAAAAATTGTAATTATGAAGGAAATATGAATTACAGCCTCTTGTCTAAGGATACAAATGTAAAATGCTTTTAAAGTTATTTTGAAGGAGCTGCCATGTCATACATCTGAGCCACATTTGAGTATCGCAGGTCACAACTGGAAAGGAAAGAACAAACATTATTGGGAGATTTGCATAAAACTATTCTAAGGCACATTGAAACAAAAAGATTTCAAATGTAGTTAATGCTGCAAAGGAATAAATGTGGGCTATATAGAAAATATGCAGCTGTGACTCTGATTTGCAAGTACAACTATTTGTAAGAGATTCTTCAAACCATTCATACCAGAAATTTCACTTCCTTTTGCTTTCAACAGTTTGATAAAATGTTTCGCGTCAGCTGCTGTGTTACAGTAAGTAGGCACGCACATTTCTGTTTCTGTTACCAAGCAAGCAAAACAATCTGTTCACAACTTAATTGATTACAAAGAGGGGGGGGGAGGAATTCCAAACAAATATTTCCATATGTACATATCCTTTCTTTCAAAGACAAAAATGTTTTTAATGATGATTATTTGAATGGATGAGTCACAAGTACGGATCGTTTCATGCCATGATTCAGTTAGTCTCCTCAGAAGTCTCCTCAGCTGAGAATACATATGTGAGACCGAATGTCGAACAGGAATGATCCATTATGAACCTTTCGACACTTGCATTCTAACACAATCCTGCCTTTTCAACATAGTCTTCTTGCCCCTGGACCATGAGCTCTTACAGAGTCTTAACATAGTAAGATTCAACCCACCCAAGCTGACACAAGATGTGAAAAATCTGTAATGTTTTGTTACATGTTCTTGGAGACAAGTCAAAACCATCAGTTGTGGCTGCAGTCACGTGAAGTTGCCTTAAATGTGCATGTCTGTTTTTGAGGGAAAAAAGAGTGTTCGTTATAGAAATTCCTCTTCTCTGCCCAAATTTTGTAATTCTATTTGTAGGTCTTGAAATTGAGATAAATCTCAAGTGTTAAACAGCAAATTTTCAGAAGGACTATTGTGCAGAAGGACTATTGGTAATACGGACACAGGGTCACAGCACACCATTCCAATAAGAACAAGGAAGATTTAGAGTGTTTCTATCTACAGAAACCATAATTTCTGCTCCCAAAGAGGTTGACTCAGCCATCCCTGTATTGTTACACTGCCCTTGAAGCACCTATGGCATCTGGCACTCATAAACCCAATATCAGGAATTGTAGTAATCTTCCTGATCAAGAAATTACTATCTTCTTTCCAAAAGACCTGACTTAAACAACCATCATAAAGGTTGCTGAGTTTCTTGCAATAGCTACTGCTTCCAGAAACTGGGTGATATGTCTTCTTATTATTTCAGGTTTATTTGTTTAGCAATATTTTAAAATCTGTACTTGTGTTTACATCTGGAACTGTAAATACATTTATAAAATTGAATTGCATAATGTCAATTTGGAAGAAATTAGGGGGGAAATCATTTTGGACCAGTTTTTCTGATTGGAACATTCCCATTTTTTAAAAATATCATCCAGAATGGGGTTTTTTATGTGTCCCACCATGTAATGATATGTGGGAATACTTCACAAATTATGAGAAGAGATTCTGCCTAAGGAATGTTCAGGTAAATAGTGGTGGATCCCGCAGCTACATAAGGGAAAGAGATAGAAAATCAGAAAGGATCCTCCTTAACTTATCAACCTATAAACAGAAATAGAGGGAGATTTGTATTCCCAGACTTACAAGATTCTGTTAATGTAGCCTTGCAATGAAATAGAATTAGCTCTTCTGCTTGCATTTCCTGTCTAGTCGACCTGGGAAGGCTGATGTACCAACATTAGACAGGCGTTTTACTGAGTTTAAATCTGTGGTTTTGGAAGACAGTGGGAATTTTCTCTCTATGGAAGCTCTCCCCATGTCCATCCTGATTCACTTTAGGTATAAGATCAAAGCTTTCAATGAATAACAAGTTGGGTTTTTTTGCTACTCTGCAGCCTTCACGAGAAGATGTTCTATAATCTATGAATCCATTAAAAAAAATCCTAGGATTTTTAAAAGAATGTTCTAAATATAATATTTCATTCTGTAGGTTTGGGTTCTACCTACTTTCACCTCATTCAAAAATATTACCCATTCAAAAAGTGACCCACACAAACACACACAATTACCCATATAGATCCATACTCACAATGTTTTAGAACATTCGGATCTAAAAATAGGGACATGCTGTATGAAACATATTCTAGAGAACATAACAAAAATAACACTGACAGTTTGCAGTGAATAAGGAAAAGTTTATATTTAGTCCATTTGTCTGATGGTTAGGTTTCAACTTCACGTGAAGCTGAAGGAAAGAAAAAACATAACAGCAAACAGAAAAGACAGAAATTCAGTCTTCAGTTCATTAAAATTTTATGTATTCTTTACCCTGAAAAAGACAGCCTCGATACTCAAAAAAGACATTTTAACCAGGGTCTGTCTTCCAACTTCTCAAAGCCAAAATACAGTTTCTTAACCTTTAAAGTGAATAAAAGTTAAAGGAAAAGAAAAACTGTTACTGAAATAATGGGCCACACAAATAACAGATTTTTAAAAAATCTGAGTTCCATTAGTAGACCCAAACAGGACATATCTGGGACACCACTTGTTCCCTACTCTTGAAGTGAAACTTGAAATATTAAATGTTGCAGGATGGATCCTTGATACTTTGCCACTCTGGAGTCTGAATATAATGGAATGAAAGTTTCATAGTTCTCTATCACTGAAATACTTGATTAAAAAAAAAATTGTAACAGCATTACATGCACACATATCATCTAACATCTACATCTAACACTTAAATGTTAATATGTTATCACTTCAATTATACTATACTCCCAATTTATAGAGATTGGGAAGCTGGAATGTTCAGCAATATAATCCAATTTCCCTTAATTATTTTCACTATGGAAACAAATAAATTGAACATTAGCGAAATCACCGCTTCAATAAGCGATCTATATCTTTGAATAGCAATGATTTCAGCCTTTTTTGTTTGTACACTTGTTCAAGTCCAAACATCTTTGAACAGTTTACACTTTTAAAAAGGGGCAGAAGGAATTACAGTACAGTAATTATCAAGAAAGAGCTGATACGCATCCAGAAAACTCTCTAGAATATACAAAACATCATACACAGGCTCAGTCACTATCCTGCCCCAAGTCCTGGGAGAATATGCATATTTTCAGAGACTTTCTCATCATTATCGCCGCCTCGAGTTCCCCATTGGGGGAAGAGAGGCGGGATATAAATCAAATAAATAAATAAATAAATTATCAAGGTAGAAATCATAAGCATCTCTGGAAAGGATACTGTTCCAGATGGCAGGCATCATAACAAAGAAGATATATCTTCTAGATACTTATCAGTGACACTATTTAAGCAAAAGTCCCTAAAGCATACCACCTTTGCCCAATCTCACTGGAGAGGCAGAAATTATTGGAGATAGATAATGCTTCAAATAACTAGATTCAATGCCATGATGGGCCCTATAGCTGGTAACCAGCACCTTAAATTGCATCCAGAAACCAAATTTTAACTGGTATCACTCAAAGAGTACAAGTTTTCATGAACATAAAGTGGAATGCCTATTGCTACCTGCACCACTGCATTCGGGACCAGCTGTAACCTCTGCATTCAGATGACCAGGCTGACAGACCAAAAGACCGATCAAACATGTCATCACCCCCTTCATGTCTGTCAGAGATCTAAGTCCAGTTCACCTTGAATTCCCTTGACTCTTATCTAATTTGCCTTGATCATTAATAGTTCAGATTCTTGTAGAGAGCTAGCATGGAATAAATTTGTATTCTTATGACAGCCTCACTTCCTGATTTCTTGCATCTGACATTGAATATTTTTCAAGTGCAGCCCCGTTGCAGTACAGGTAGCCCTCAATTTACCACAGGTCACTTAGCGACAGTTCAAGGTTATGATACTCCCCCCCCCAAAGGTACTTAAGACTCATTCCCAAGGTTATATCTGTTGCAGCACTCCTACGGCCATTCGCCCTTATGACCAACCACAGAGATGCTGCAGTATGTCCCCCACCTATTCCCCACCCATTAGGCCTTGTTGTGTCTCCACATGAACTGGATCTGTTTTGCCAAACTACCAGGTTAAACATGCTCCTCTCCATCCACCCGTCACTGAAAACTCACCTTTTGAAGATCTCCAGAGCTCAGAAGTTTCGGGTACAGAAGGAGGACAGGCAGCTCCATTGTTTGTCTGCCCAGCATAATTCCACTAATGGCTGTGTTTTTCTGAGATACTGGCAAAGCTCTTGGCGTTTCTTTCCTCGCTAGTGACTAGCCTTCCATTAGCAGAATTTTGCACCTAATTTTGGGAGAAGGAGGGCTATGCTAGTGAGGAAAGGAAAAACAAGAGCTTTGATAGTTTTCTCAGAAAAAGACAGCCACTAATGGAATTCTGACACGTGGTCCTGCATTAGAGTGACCTGTTTTCCTTTCATACCCTAAAGTTCCGAGCTCTGGAGATCTTTAAAAGGTAAGTGAGCAATTGATGATAAGATAAGGAGTAAAGCAGAGATCCAAATGGTATAGGTATGTCAAGAGGCAGAAAGTGGGCCATGGGGGGGGGGTATTTCATAGGCTGAGAGAAGCCTTGGGAGGATGGAGGCAGTTGGGCTTGTGCCTGCATTAGGGGATCTCCACCCTGAGGCCCCCCATATTCAGTAGTGGGTTTCTACCAGTTCAGCTCTGTTTGTTATGGTTGAAACCCACCCCTGCCCATATTCCACTTCAGAACCAGTGCATTCATTTAACAAATGCATTGGGAAGAACAGAGATGGGGACTTGTTAAATGGGGAGGTTCACTTAATGCCCTCCTAACTTTTGAAAGGGTTTCATTATGGTCATAACTTGATGATTACTGTAGTCCATTTTTGAGATACTAGAGCATAAATGAACATGTAAAATACCTCGCATTCCAGGAATGTGTGTAACTGACACACTAGATCCAATTCTGCAAAGCCTCAAAGTCCCAGCTATCCTCCTATTCTTTAAGAAGGAGCCATGAGTAGAAAAGAACTCCCAAACTGTGCCTGAGACTCAAAGGGGAAAGTATTACCAGACTAAAGATGAAAAGTACCTAAAGTTGGAGGTCCAAATATCCACAGCCATTCCACTGAGTTTGAGTCTGTTCTTAATTGAAATCGGTCCAGAGAATGCATTTTATTCAGGATTGGGTAGAATAGTCGACTGATGAGCTTCTCAATAAGATTTGTCCTGATACTCTTTGAAGTTCTTTCTGCACATGTAGGATAAAGTCAATTTCACAACCATCTCCATTTATATTTCAACCCTGCCTCAGTTATTTTTATCTTTCATTGGGGGCTGGGAGACACACAACACATTTCCAAATAGAGCACTGAACTGCCACCACCCACACTTACTGTTTTCTAAGGATACCTTAGAACAGCAGCCTATATGCAGCTCAGAGGCATTCTTTAACATAAAGATGCTGGTTCTTAAGTCTAAATAACATTCACTTTAAAAATCAAAGTTATTTAAGGCAGGGAACCTAGAGGACAGACTCACTGATGTCTATTAGGTATCAATTTGCCCATCTGTGCTAAAAAAAATACTGGTATATCATAAATTACAAGCACTGAATTCATTCTCATATTTTCTTACTTCTAGGTGCCTTTCCTAACCCAGAAGCTTCCAGAAGCTTCCACATTTTTGGGACTTCAACTCCCAGAACTCCCAGCCAACACAGACACCAAACGTGCTGCCTGAAAAATTCTGTGAAACCCAGCCACAATAAAAACTTTGAAAGGGCCATATTGAAAAAAGGAGCTCTGAGATTTCAGGTCAATAGTATGGATAGCATCTTTACCCAACTTTTTGTCCAGCAGCAGAAAACAAAAGCATTGTTTGGGGATTTTTTTTTCCTGTTCTACTTCTATTACAACTGTCAGAATGTTTAACGTAAAGAAATCTCAAACTGTCAATTTTTTTAAAAAGTGTATATTCAGGATCCACATCATAAGATACTAAGACAGTTTCACATCTGATTTGTCAATGCAGTTACATCTCCAAAACATTATAATTGGTAATAGCACTAAAAGGAACAGACTCAGAAAGGGGTAGGGCATTTCATTGTACATAAAGACACCATGTGTGCGTCCACAAAGAAATTCACAATCTGGACGGCAGAAATCCTGTTGACAAGTTTTTGTCCAGATAATAAAAGAAATAAAAGTGTTGTAATTGTGACTTTTAATTTTAGATTGCCTGGACAGGTAAAAGATATTAATGAATACTTTCTGTGCCAAACTTTCAAAAGCAACATGAAAGTGACATAAACAGACTTCAACTACCTTGTCTTCTACTAAAAATCTAATTTTGCCAACAGTCAGAACAAATCCCTGCCTTCTGTTGCTCTCTATTTCCATTTGTCAGAATGTAGAAGAAAGAATGTGAGAATGTGCTATCCTGCATCTCCAACAGGGAGGATGAAGAATGAAAAATGACTAGAACTTCTGATAAAGAGACATGTTAATCTTCATTCTATAATAGGAGATGAGGAATACAAAAGATTCAAAGAGTATCCTGCTTTCAGAAGAGCAGATTTATATAAAATCGAGCAGAAGGTATTTTAGATTCAATAGCATAAAATCCTGAAGATGAAGAGTGTCCTGAGAGAAAGAGATACTGAGACATAAGTATCTGCAAAGAATACTTGCAAAGAAGGAAGGGAACATATGAAGCAATGTGAATACATACAATACTGAAAAGAAAAAGGAGTATGCATAGGAAATGCAAGGAGGAAGTCAAAGGTGGTGGCGGTGGAGGAGGAGGAGGAAAGGCAGTCACCATAAACGGTACAGATTATTGCAGCACAGAATGAGCTGAGGCTTCTAAGAAATTCCTCCAAAACAGAGGCATGTTTTATGTTAGAAACAAAAATGAAAACAGAGGTGGTAGGTTGGTTGGTAAAAGAAAGAGACAAATTGATAATGGAGGATGAGACTAAAACAGTAAATTGAAAATAGATGGAAATAATTTGTCTCAGATAATTAGGAAGCATTTCTGATTACAGGAGTGAACTATTTCCTGAAAGTCCCGTATTTCTCCTCGTTGGAAGCCTTTAATTAGAAGCTGGTTAGCCATCTGCCAAAATAGATCCTATACTGAAAAATTGTTAGGCAAGAAGATATCCAAAGAATCTTTCAATTCACTAATTTTATGATTTTGAAAACAGATGTAAAATATTGTTACAGGGAGTTGTTCTAAGGATAGCATCACCATTCTGAAAAAGAGAAATTTCATGGGTATAATGTCACAGTATCCTAAACTCTGAGCAAATAGGTAGACGAGGGGCAGAAAATTCAAGAGGACAGTAATACAAAAGCAAAAACAAATGTGTATCAATCATTCAATCATCCGTAAAAATTATCAATGACCCTCTGTCATCATCCAAGGCATCACGCCATTCAAAGTGGTCACAATGTGCCATTTTGGAGTTGCCACACACGTGCAGGGGGAGGGGCATGCATGGGGCCACAGATGGGTGTCGGGTGATGGGACTCGTGCTGGGAGAGGAGACAGGAGGGCAAACCAGCTGTGGTCGGGTCAGAAGCCATCCAGGCCTGAAGAGTACTTGCTGGAGTCAACCAGAGAGCAACCAAGCTTGAAGAGTGCTTGCAGGAGCCAGCCAGGAGCAACCAGGAACAGGAGGGTGGGGCATGCTGAATCTGTATAGCCAGCTGGCTAGCAGAAGCCAGTAATGTTGGCTAGAAACACTTTTGCTTGTATTGTTCACCATGTGCCAAGCAGTGATGGGTTTCAACTGGTTCAAACCGGTTGTTAAAATAATTACCAGTTCGGCAAACCAGTTGTTAGAATTAAGCTACCAGTTCAGCTGAACCAGTAGCTAATTAAATCAGCTGTTTGGGGGGCCTAAATTGATGCACGTGCAGCGAGTGCAGTGTACACTTCACCTCAGGGCCAAAAAACAGCTGATTTAGGCACTTTAGGGCCAAAAATTTAGCAACCGGTTCAGCTGAACCGGTCACTAAATCAGCTGCTTTTGGGGCCTAAACTGAATTGATGTGGGTGATGCGCGTGCTCCACATGCATCACCTCAAGCCTGAGAAACAGCTGATTTAGCTACCGGTTCAGCTGAAACGGTAGCTAAATTTTCACCCAGAAGGTGATGTGCACACGCACATACCCAAAATTCCTGCAGCAAGCAAATCAGTTGTTAGACCGGTAGGAACCCACCCCTGGTGCCAAGCTGAGACTCCAGTAAAGAGATCCATTCTGCTCACAGTGTGGCCTCTTCTTTTGCTAGCTTGGTTTAGAATTGTGACACCCTCCAAATAAAATACAGTGATCAGACATTCCTCAGAGAGTATTTAGGAATGCATATTTTTAGTATTTTCTGCACAAAATTAGCAAAGGGTTCTCTGCCCGGTTGCTGGATGGGTGTGGCCATGGTGGGTGTAGCCTAGTTGGCCTCCTGCACCATGGTGGGTGGGGCGTATTTGCCCTCCCTGTGCTCTGGAGGCTTTCTTGGAGCCTCTGGAAGGGTGCAAACAGCCTCCCCCGGGCTCTGGAGACCCACCAGGAGTGGGATTTGGGGGTTCCCCGAACTGGGCAGACTCTTAGCTAGAGTTTCTCCTGAACCCCTGTGAACCCCCAGCAGGCCACCCTTGCTAACATGGTATTAGTAAATACTAAGTCTGGAATTATAGAAGTAGAAGGAAAGATCTTAGCGAAGGATGTTAGATACAAGATGCCTCAGTTATCCATTCTGTCACTTAAATTTGGTGGCAAACAAAAAATGTACTCTCATTAGCTGATGCACCAGAAAGAAAACCTTCTCTGCCTTATGATTTGCTAAGCATACAATCCAATAAGTATATCATTGTCAGGAAGAACTTTGCTCTCAAAGCTTCTGGTTTTCTCCTTTCTAATTTGGAAAATGTCAGCACTATCTTTGATTTTTTTCCCTTCACCTTTGTGATCCCTGTTTAAAGGACAAAATCCTGCCTCCCATGATGTCTCCAACAAATGGAAACTGATCATAGCAAAGACAGAATTTCAGGTTTAGTCAAAAAAGAAAAAGAAAAGAAAAGAAAAAAGACCATTACCTTGCAGGCAAATAGGAAGTCTGAGCCTCAATTCAAGGTTAGTAATATCTATTTCTTCCCCTAATCAGAACAAGTTATTTTCCCCCCGGGGACACAAAGTCTGAAAACTTCTAATTTCCAGCCCCAATGCTTTTTACTCAGTAGGCAGTTTTGCTTTGTTGTTGTTTTTTTTAAAGAAAACCTTAAAAAATAATAAAAATCCAAACTTTACATCTTGCTCTTCAGCCTAAAGACAGAGGCAGAATGCCTCAAAATGGACAGTTTTTGTACTAAGAAATGTTGTACATAGCTCCTCAATTTGAGGCCGCACTGTTTAGTGATACACAGAGATAATATAAAACATAATGCAATTTACCACTTCGTTTCTCACGGAATCTGACTGGTAACAGTAGCTCATGGTAGCAAAAATTAGAAGAACAGCAAATAGAAAGTGGGGTTTTAGTTGAGGGATGGATGTGAATTTTCCTCATCCAGATTTTTTTTTTTTTGAAATAATATAAAAAAAACCCTGTCTTTAACTTACATAAGTGAATTTGAGATTTTTAAAAATTGTACACGTTTACTGATTATTAATTATATCATCATGTAAAAAGTTGGTTTCTGTGAATCAGTTTTTGCAGATTAACCATCATAGCATTTTAATAAAGCATACATCTTATGTATGAACAGGTTTTTAATGCAAAACATTCACACCATTGGCTGAAAGCTATTGATGGCTTGTCATACAAATAATGTTTTGAGTTCGACAATAAGGAAAATACATTCTGTGTGGAATTTGTGTCCTTGCAAATTCTCTCAAATTTCGCTTGTAATTTTAGTGATCTAGAATTTTCTCTCCTTGATTAAAATCTTGCCATATGCTGTGCTCATGGTACATTTTTCTGTGAGCACTGCCGCGGAATGTGGTAAAGATACAAAGTGCTATAGTTTGAAATCACAAGGATTCCAGAAGAACTTATTTAGGGAAAAAGACAAGATGTCATAAATTATGCAAAAAGAATTCTAATGAGTTATAGTTTAGATCCATTCCTTTCATGTCTTCATCTTTGTGTTAATTGATGGCCTATAAGCCAAATGTTATTTTATCTGCATATACAAGGAAATACGGATATCGATTTGTATCTATTTTTGGCTATTGCTAAGGCACCTTTATTTAAATTATGATTCTTGAAATTTGTTCATATTCATACCGGTAGATATAGATAGATCATCTTTAGAACAGGCTGCTTTATCCATTCAAGATTGTGAGCTCGATGAAATTTCAAGTATGATTTGGGAACAAGAATAGATGAAGGTCATCTGCAGGATCCACTTAAATTCCACCCTAGTCACTTACTTCGATAGAATCTGAACATTTAGGTCGGTGTGCCTCTATTTGGCCCTTGCATAGGAAAAAATGTAACATCATATACAATTTATCATTCAAACAGGCTGATTTTTTCAGCACAAGGTCCTCAAGTGATGAGTAAGCTATGTATTACAAACAGGTATGGGACATCTCCAGACTTCTCCAATTGCAACCTAAATCTTAAATTTAATAAATGAAGAAAACAAATCTGCCACAACGGACCTATGAAAAAGATTTCTGCAGGCAAGAATCGTGACCACTAGTGCTTAATACAATAAAAGTGCATTTATACATCTTCCCATTAATGATTTTATATTTTTTCTCCTTTCTCCAACTTTGAAGTTTAAGTTAAAAACAGAAGAGCATACATTGTGGTGGGGGGGGGGGAGAATCAAAGTTAAAAATCCTTCTGAGTATCTTCCCTAAATGATTATAATGTACAGGTATAATTTTAGCATGTAAAGATAAGCAACGTGTGTAAAGATTCGGAACATCTTGCCTTCTAAGCATGGATGGGTTCCTACCAGAGGGGTAACCAGAGAACTGGTAGGAACCCACCCCTGCTTCGAAGGTAAGATCTGCCCCCAGTCTTCTATCCTTCTGCAAGATCTGAAACCAGGCTCTGCCAATTGGCCTGGGGACCAAATGGGAAGTTCCATGCTGGGGGTGGTTGCTGGCTTGATGGCAGACTCCACCTCCTCCCTTGCTCTCTGCTCTCCACCCATTCATCTTTTTATCATATTGATGTACTTATTTTCGTTTTGTTCTTTTGTCATTGTTTACTGTATTGTTCTATTATTTTACTTCTTACAACTTTTCATCTTTCTTTTTATTGTTGTAAACGACTTGGAGTAGCCCCACCATGAAATAGGTGGCTACTAAATTTAACAAATAAATAAATAACAAGGCTTCCTTTAGGTCAGGGCTGTCAAACTTGCGGGCCGCAGGCCGGATGCATCACGCACTGGCCACACCCATGCCCGGTTTAGCGAAGGGGGAAAAGTCACAATATGTCATGTGACACCACTGTGACAACGCGAGTTTGACACCCCTGCTTTAGGTCAACTTTGACTCATGAACACATTCATACTATGTTCTTAACAGCATTATGAAGTGGTCTATCACTTCTTTCTTCCAGCGCTATTTTTCCATTTTCCAGTCTAGCTGAGAGCTTGACATTCACTGGAGGTCTTCATCCAGGCTCTAAATAGGCCTATCCAAACAACTTACTTCTGAAGCAGAATTTCTACAGGGCCTCAGTTACAGAATCAGGTCAAGATGCAACCCCCTCCTTCTCAAGTTGCCAACCTATGGGCTTAAATGCTGTTTCTCATTTCCATAGCTTTTATTTAAAAAAAAATCCTTACAATGAAATAGAGAATTTTATCTCGGTTTAATTCTCTTTATGAAAAAAAGGACATTAAAATTGGGGGTCCATTTTTTATCAGCAACGCGTGTGCCAGACTTTTTCTAAAAATTTCATCATATATTTTATGCTACATATTTAAAAAGGTTTCACATTTTC
>JANHGC010010571.1:125958-137153 GCA_027560395.1 Boaedon fuliginosus | reverse complement strand
CAACAACAACAACAACAACAATACTAATAATAAATACATTGTTAATACTATTCCAAATATTGACTTATTTGTCAATAAGTCCGAAGGGCACAAAACTAAAGTGAAGCAATTAAAGATCTAAAGCCTTTACAGTTAAAGGAAAGGATTTCTGAGTAGGAAGTATAAATTATAAACCTTGCAATGATTTGAAAACGTCCCTAGGTATGATTAGGCATGCATGGATGCAAATATGATTTGCATTCATGTTCACTAACTTTATCTATTATTAGTAAGAACTGCTAAATATTTACTAGCAGAGGAGGTGGAAGTACCTCACTTGTTTCCATGGACAAAGATAACAGACAATACAAAAGAGACTTTAAAAAGAGAATAAAATGTATTAATAACAAATTAAAATTTCATCAATCTTAGTGCAGCTTGCCAGGGAAGAGATGCTAATAACAAGCCCCATGGAAAACGGGTTTTGAAAAACCCTCAACAATAAGAAACAACTGAAACAACATGAACAATAAAATAAGAGCTAGTTTGAGCTCGAGGTTAAGGCACAAAGATTAGAAACAAGTAGACTGTGAGTTCTAGTCCCATTTTAGGCATGAAAAGCTTACCTGAGTGACTCTGGGCCACTAACTGTCTCGGCTGAATTCACCTTACAGGATTGTTATTGTGCAGAAAATAGAAGGAGCCTTATGTATGTTCCCTGGTTTTAGTAATTTATAAAAATAATATAATAATAAAGACAATAAACACTTTAAAAAAAGCAATAACGGCAATTACTATAGTTAATTTCACCTAGATTCATGGATTCAGACTGTCATTCCTGTAATTTCCAACTCTATGTTAGTTGGACATTCTGGGAATTAGTATTGGTGTTGGAGATCACTTTTAAAACCCTGCATGTAATCGGACCAAGTTACCTGAGGAAGTGTCTCACCCCAATGGGATTGGCCTGCCCCACCCATACTGGCAGAGGAGACTTACTGCCAACTCACTCTGTCAAGGAATTCCAGCTGGCGAGGTTTAGAAGAGCCTTCTCTGCTGTGGCTCCTACCCTTTGGAGTACCTTGTTCCCAGAGATGAGATCTGTTCCCACACTCCTGGCTTTCTATAAAAGCCTGAAGACCTGCGTCTAGGGCCACAATGGGAGAATGTCATATTGGCTGATGGATTAATAGAAGATCCTCCTCCCACCCACCCTGCTCTTTCACTCCCCTTTTATTACTGTTATTAGAAATATTTATTTGTATTGTTTTATTGCTTTTGATGTGGTCAGCCACCCAGAGTTGCCCATGCGGTGAGATGGGTGGCAAATAAATTTAATAAAATAAATACATTACACAGCAGCAGTATGGCGACTTTAAGATGGGTGGACTTCAACTCCCAGAGATGGCTGGGGAATTCTGGGAGATTTTTGTTTGTTTAAGAAAATTTATATGGTTGAATAATTGAAGCCCATAACATCTTAAAGCTGCCAACTTTGAGAAGCGCTGTTATGTAATAATTTGTATAAACTGTGTGTCCTGCCTTTCTATTCACGGAATGCCCAAGATGGCTAGCAATATAAAAATACAGAAAGACAAAAGGAAATGTGTTATCTGGAAAACATATTAATATGTATACAAAGACAATATAAATGTGATTCCATTCATTAATATTAATCATTTGGCCAAAAAGACTTTCTGGAAAATATGGATCTTATCTAGTTGCTCAGCAAGCACTAAGCAAATGCAATTTTGGAGAAAATTTATTCCATACGGGAGAATTCCAACTCCTGTGAGCCAATAAATGTGCTGCTAATACATATGCACTCTGATGTATTTCCGTATGCACGCAGATGTATTTTTGATTTATATTAGCAGTTCCTGATCCATCTAGTGATACATAGATTTCTTCTGCACAGCTCTCTCTGGTTTAACAGTGGCTCTAGTCAACCACAAGGAGTTCATTCCTATAATATTTCAGGAGCTTAATGAGATTCAAGGGCTAAGGAGGGGTTAGAAAAATACAACCCTATAAAGCATTCAAGCGTGCTTGTGAGACAGAAATTATGTAAATAGTATGCAGCATCTCCTAGGAATTGGGAAGAAATTGCGGCAATCAAATGGAAAACAGGAAAACCATATGCCTACTGTCTCCTGTGCTGTAAATCAGCCTGAAACATGAGCCAATGACAATATATACACCAGCAAGGGAGATCGCCAAAGCCAGAATAAACATGCCAAACTTAAATACAAACATGAACGCCAAGTCTTAATTTCCATCAGCATATGCAGTGCATTATTTCTCTTCAAGTGGCCATTTTCATGTCTGACTTGTCCCAAACCTAAGGTTTTTTTTTTAATGCTCTTAAAATTCATCTTTCCAGTGCAGCAATTCAAGAAAAAGAACAAATCAAGCAGACTTCTAAACATTGGGAAACAAGTAGAAATTCCATAAGGCACTTACACCAGCAGGTTGATAGGGAGAGAGGGACTAGGCTAGGGTTTCTGTGAGCACTACTCAAGTTTCAAAAGCTTCACTCGGGAGAAAAATAAAATAGTTCAGAAGACATCTCTCAATCCTCATCTTTAACTCCTCCAAGGAATGAATAGTTAGTTAGTTAGTTCTCCAGTGAATTCCTCTGAATCACTAACCAAGTAGAATACTTACAACACTGAAACTAATAAAAAGACCCTGACCCATAGGAAGAATATAACCATTCAAAGACTGCTATTCCAGTATAACCCTAAACTATTTGAAATAGTTTGATGCTGTAAAGATATCAATTTGAGTGCCATATTTGTATTTCTTTCATGAGTGGTACAGTGGCTTAGAGGTGGCGCTCTCACTGCACGATCAGTAGGCTGTGAGTTCGATCCTAGGTAGCAGAAGATATTTCTCTTTCTGGATACAACGAGTAATTATCTGCTGCGAACTCCCCATTGGCGACAGAAAGGGCACCCGGCCACTAAACACTCAGCTCCATTCAGTTGCCCCAACTCCACCACAATATAAGGGATTATGGGGTCATCAAAAGACAAAAAATAAGTATTTCTTTCATACATGCACACGGAAATATTTTAGAAATG
The DNA here is from genome assembly GCA_027560395.1 of Boaedon fuliginosus. Classification (NCBI taxonomy): domain Eukaryota; kingdom Metazoa; phylum Chordata; class Lepidosauria; order Squamata; family Lamprophiidae; genus Boaedon; species Boaedon fuliginosus. The sequence goes on along the minus strand of JANHGC010010571.1, from coordinate 134,088 downwards.
GGGGAGGGTCATGGAATCTGAGTTTTTCTCCTTCTAGAACAGTGGTCCTCATCCTCTGTGGCTGGCGGGCTGGCTGAAGGGTGGTGAGGGGAACTGGACCTCATGAGCAGCGGGCCAGTGCTCACGCATGCTCACACAGCTCCACTCACACAAGAAGGCGGGTGCACATGTAGGTGCACACCGGCCCACCACTTCCAAAAGTGGAGCTGCACATGCACACCCACCTGGCTCTTATGCGGCCCAGTTCCAAATAGGGTCATGGCCCAGTAGTAGGACCCCTGCTCTGGAAACTACTTTTACCTGATGGAAGAAGGAAAAAATGAAGGGGGACCATTGATGATTAAAAACAGAGTTTATGTAGCATCAAGTTATTGTTGACTCTTACCAACCACATGGATTTGATTATATTTGTCCTCAAACTGGTTCTTCAAGTGTTCCAACAGTGCATCAATGAATTCTGTAATTATATTCATCCACCTTCTGCTGGTCATTCTTGTCTTATATTTCTGAGATACTGTGGCCGCAAGTAGGGGCTTTAATATATTAGCTAACATGTTGATTAAATATTCTCGGAAATCAAACTAGTCTAATTAGATTTAAAAAAAACAACAACTCCGCTAAACATTCATATACACAAATGAAAAATCATTAGGGATTTTTTTTCCCCGATTTGTTTTTTAAACAAAGTCTTTGGCTATTACTAATAGCTCTGCTTTGAAAGAAACAGAGGAAGAAACCCTTAAAAAGCCTACCAAGAATAATGGAAAGAACATCAAGCAGAAAAGGCATATGGATTACTTTTATCTTTTTTCTTGCTCAATGTCGCTGATAAAACTATGAGTTCCATTGATTGAGACTTTTATAGTAATTTGTGCTGAACAGTGGTTGACCTTGATATACATTTGGAGAGATAATCTCTCAGTTTTTAAAGTCTGTTGCTTTTCTCAGGCACTGATAGAGTGCGCCGTATTATGCTACAAGTACTGCCGTTAATTAATTTATGTAAATCAGTGTGATACAATCCCTGATTAATATCTTCTTTGCATTATTAATTTTGAGTGTTTTAAGAGAGTGACTGGAATAGTTGTTGAGTCTGCTTTTGATAGTTTCAGATATCAAAACCAGACTCAGCAGTTTCAACCTCGGTCCAAATTACATAAATATAAAAATGCACCTATTTATACTTTTCTGTCAACAAGAATGAAAATAAGAATTTATTTCATATCTAATGCTTATTTTGATTAGCACTAGCCATTCTAATAATAACAATCAAATCTACAAGAGGTAGTTAATTTGTTGATTGGACGTGTGGATTAACCCCCCGTGTTTTCTTGTTTTTTCCCCTCGGACGTGGTTTTTTTCCTGAGGTGGGAAGCCTGTCAGCTTTAGAAGCCATTTTTATTAGAAGCTTCCCCGCTGCCACATTCTTGTGCCTGGGAAATTGGGAGGGGGGATTACAGAGTGAGGTAAAAATTAGACATAACAACGTTCTTCTTCTGAGTCAAGGCTGTGCCATCCTGCACCTGGGATAGGAGTGGTTGAAGGAGTGTCTCCAGTTGGGATGATAGATGATCGGACCATGTTATGGACTGATGGGTGCAGGGGATGGGTTTTCGATTTTCAGTTACGGAGGGAAAACCTGGAACTTTCAGATTAGGGTTTTTCCAGATGTGCCAACCTGACTTATTTATTTATTTATTTATTTGATTTATATCCCGCCTCTCTTCACCCATCTGGGGAACTCGAGCGACTTCTCTAATAAATTCGTACTTGGATGAACTCTGTCTCTGAGTGCTCAATGGATATGGGGGAATCTCCTCTAAACCAACGACCAGACATGATTACAGTTTAAATATTCGTAAGATTATTAACCTTCATGAGATATTACCTTGTGCCTTCAGATTATTTTTCCCCACAAATACTATTTTGTCAATATTCACAAACTTTAGGACACGATAATCACAACACAGAATTACATACATACTTCTATGAGCTGAAATTTAGGGAGGATTTTTTTTTTCGTATGTGGGTACAGAAATCGCTTATAGTCCTGCATATACCCTTAAATATCATCGGTGCAAGATTTGTGTATTCCCCACCAAAAAAAGTTAAATGCTCTAACTTTCATCTAAATCTAGATCCTTCTGAGTTAAGAATTAAATGTAGATATATTTCTTGATTTTCTAGGGTTATATTAATAACTCAACATGGCACTATCTATCTGCTGTAAAAAGTTAGATGAAGGAGGCCTATACAATAGAGTGAGTTGCTCCAGTTTTGCTGGCATGGAACTTCTGCATGTTACGTTTGTGCAGATATATTTTAGGAAAACAGATAAATAATTATAGATCACATTATAATTACAGAATGATTTCTAAACAATTACTTAAAAATATGCCCATATGCATCAACAAAGCAACTCAACATTAGATTGACTTGCTTTCTTGCTGTTATGTCTGTCTGCATTATGGACACTGAAAAAATATCGGATGATTCCCATCATTTTCAGATGAAGCTATACAGCAGTTTCACAGAGATCCCGATAGCAATAAACAACTTCATATTTCAGCAAAATCACTGATGGGAAGCAGTGGTGAGTAGCTGAATCCCCCAAACAGTTCCATTTAAGATTAGCTATGGCTGTGGAAATTAAGTTGAGACCCATAATTTCTTAAGAGAGAAATGTCAGTTATATCAAAAACCTATAGACACTCAGCCTAAAGACTGAGAAGTACAGAGCAAACATTTGTTAAACCACGAAAAGGACAGGAGGAAGAAGCACCATAATTAAACCACAGTGGATTTTTTTTTTTTAAAAAAAAGAATGTATATCTTTGTATTGAGAGGCAGCAATCAACTTCTTAATCCGCAATCAAGATTCTTCTCTAGATGAGCAATGTCCTTTGTTTGACAGCTTTTAAGGCAAATACAGACTCAGAAACTTGGAAGCTCTGCCAAGCAGAATATGCAGGAAATCCTGCTGTTACCTTGATCCGGTGACCCTGATACCAGATTTCATTTGGTACTGAATCCAGTCCTGTTTGGATCAGAAGTAATTGACAAGACTGCTGAACACGCTCATGCTTCCAGTTAGGATTCAGTGGCTGATTCGTGGATATTTCTAATATTGCTCTCCTGCTCTGATGGCTTTCAACAAGCTCTAATTAATGAGGCACTCCTGATTAATTCACAAGGCTGTTCAATCTAATTCATTCCAAGTTGAAACATAGAGTTCCGACTGGAAAGCTGGATTTTACAGAGAAAACAAATACGTAGTTGGGGAAATAAAACCATCAACGATTCCAAGAATCAAACATATATTGCAACCAGCTTGAACAAACAGAAGTGGTCCCAAGGTGAATCAGAAGGTCACAGATCTTTATAAAGGCATAGGGAAACGGTCTGTACTGTGAAACCATTACAGCCCTTAATAGTCGTGTTTTCAAAACCCTATGCTATTTATGAGCAATAATATTTTTTATATAAATTGCTCCTTGCAGATGTGCACTTCTCTTCTAACTTCTGGATATTTACTGAAATCAGCAAGGTTCTTTGGAGGTGAATAACTGGTACCCAACTCGTGCTTAGTGTTCGTAGAAATAGTTTCTAGGAACTCATTCCATGATGTTTGTTTGTGAACCTTTGTATCAAGGCTCACTTTATTAGCTTGTCTAGAGCCCAATTACAATTCCTCCTCTTCATCCAAGGAGCCATGGCAATGCCATCACCAAATTTATTGCAATTCCATTCTGTGTGGAAGAAAGTAGTCTTTTTGCAATTATTAACCTGCACCCTTTCTTGTCTCAGCAGAACATGTGTTAGTGCTTTTGCTCTTTTCGTCTTAAAACAAATTTCTCAGGATATTCTTGGGAAAGGAATGAACTGGCTGGAGTACTTGCATTTTAGTCCTGTGAGGCCAGACACTGATAACAGCTACACTTACAGCCACTTATGGATTTTGGGGGGAAATATATAGCTAAATGAAATAAAACTTTGTATTGAATTGTAATATTTTACACAAAATGGGAGAACCTCACAGCTATTTCTTGTGTTGTTTAAAATGCAGTTGCTACTATCCAATGTTGCACTTGCTTTTAATTCATATGTATACCCCATGTCTATATAAATATATCTGCTTAGAAAATATCTAAGGGAGACTTGTTTAATAAAAAATTGGAGAGCCCATCAAATTTCCTTCCCCAATATACCTGTAACACTGTTGGACAATGTCAAGTTGAAGGTTAAAAGAAAACACTACAACAGCATTTGCAGGCTCAAAGTAGACAGGTAATAGTAAAGGATATAATAAACTCCATCTAACACTTTATATATGAACAGACCACTACATGACTTAGGAATTTTTTTTTTTTTTTTGGTAAGAATTGTGGGTTGCCATGAAGAATGACAAAATTGCAGGTTATCGTGGAGCAGAAAATGAAGTGTCATATTCTTTTTTAATAGCAGTAATGATCTATATCAAGGGTCTTCAAACTTGACAGCTTTAAGACTTGAGGACTTCAACTCCCAGAATTCCTCCGCCGGTCATGTTAGCTCAGAAATTCTGGGAGTTGAAGTCCACAAGTCTTAAACTTACCAAGTTTAAAGACCTTTGTACTAAGCTGTCATTTGATAACCATCATTTATTAAGGTCAACATCCCAAGCCAAAACTAACAAAACACCTGGCCCTCACCTTTCCCCACAGCCATCTGACATAGAGGTAGGTAGTCCTCAACTTATGACAATTGAGCCCCAAATTTATGTGGCTAACCGAAACGGCTGTTAAGTGAGTTTGGTCTCATTATACGACCTTTCTTGCCACAGTTGTTAAGGGAATCGCTGCAGTTGTTAAGTTAGTGGCATGGTTGTTAAGTAAATCTGGCTTCCCTGTTGACTTTGCTTGTCAGAAGGTCACAAAGGGTGATCACGTGACCCCGAGACACTGCGACCGTCATAAACATGAGTCAGTTGCCAAGCGTCTAGATTTTGACCACATGACCCCTGGGGAATGCTGCAACGGTCGCAAGTGTGAAAAACGGTCATAAGTCGCTTTTCTCAGCGCTGTTCTAACTTCGAATGGTCAGTTGACAAATGGTTCTAAGCAGGGGTGGGTTTCAAAAAATTTCAGCAACCGGTTCTCTGCCTGGTTGATGGGTGGGCGTGGCCTAGTCGGCCTCCTGTACCATGGCTGGAGGGGCGTTTTCACTTCTGTTACTTCGGGGAGGCCTGTTTTTCACCCTCCCCAGGCTCCGGAGGCTTTCCTTGAGCCTCCAGGAGGGTCAAAACAGCCTCCCCCATACTCCAGAAGTTTTTGGACTTCTGGTACTTCTGGGAGGCCCATTTTTCACCCAGAGCCTCTGTACAGGCTCTGCATTTACCTGGGATCCAAAACGGGCTGCGTGGAGACTTCTGGGAAGGGTTGGGTAGGGTAGGGTTGGGCAGGACCTGCTGGTCGTTGTAACTACCAGATCGGTGAACCAGATGTAAAATTAACATCCGGTTCGCCTGAACCAGCTCGAATCGGCTGAATCCCACCCCTGGTTCTAAGGCAAGGACTCTTTGTACATGGCTGAAAAATTCATTTGTACCATAAAGGAACTGGAAACATAACTGAGAACCCCATGCAGCTCTCTAGTAAAAATAGCTCTCTCCTCTTTTCTAGCTTTGAACACCAGTCACTCATTAAAAGGAGTGACGTTGTTTCCTACGATAACAAACTTTTGATCAGTTCATTCTAAGCAACATACCGGTAGATTTTTTTTTTTTTTTAAACATCTCAGGTCTTATGATTCAAATGCCACAAACAGTAGAGGTAATGGCCAGGCCTATATTACAAAGAAAGAACCTAATGTGCTTTGTGGCTTTGAACAAAGCAAATGTGTAGGATAGTGGAGTGGGTTGTAAAAAAAAACAAAACCCTTTCCTTTGGGAGGTGACCTAATCATCACCTCCTACCTCAAGTCCTTCCTTATAAGAGACTGTAAAGTAATGAGCATAGGCCTTTGCAACTATGATAAACAGGGTGTTGCTAAGTGTAAGTAAGGATTCCTGAAGTTAGATGGGGAAGAAAATACGCTTCATTAGTCTCACGGATAGGAGAGAGCAAGAGAAAGAGCAGATAGTATAAACAACTATTCATATCATAGTACAATAAGAGCAATAAGAATAACTAATCTTTGAACTTCTGGGGAAATAATGGTAGAATGAAGAGAGCTTTAGGAAAACCGGCACAGTAAAAAGAGGAAATGGTGAAGGATTCATCAAAAACCCGAGATCACAGAGAGGGCTAGGATGACTGATAAATTTGCTCCATACAGAGCCTCCCCAAAAGAGACTGTAAAATAGCAATATCCAGTGAGCTTTAGAACTTTGGAAGCCAGTGAGATAAGCATCTTGCTCACCGGGGAAGAAAGGCGGGATACAAACCAAATAAATAAATAAATAAGCCACAATTCAGCATCTTCAGTTGGACACTTGGTTTGCCCACCTCCTCGCTTAACCACATTAGGAAATCGTTTGTCATTGATTTTTTGGGATGTAAAAAAAAACCAACCGAAGGGCAAGGTTTACTGTACTGGGAGAGTTTTCTTCCACCTTTGATGAAAGAAAGTTCCTATAAATTTAAGGATTATAAAAGAAAAAAAAATACTTTTGGAAATTAGCAATAGGGGGACTAGAATGTTGACTTTGGAAAAATACAGTAATGGACCAGATGAACTTGAAATACGTCTTATGGATTGTTTAAAATTTTATTATATGTATGTTTTATATATACATATATTTACGAAAACATATATATATATGTATAGATATACTGTATATAGAAATATATATGTATGTAAGTATGTAGATATGTATGTATGTCTCTCTATCTTGATATTAACTGTAAGAAATCATCCCATCAGAAAATTTTATTGATTGAAAATATGTATAAAGGGGGATTCTAAAGATTGACTGGAGAAAACCAGGGAGCATAAAGATTATAATTCAAGTGACCATTAATCTATATCTATAATACAGAAGTCCAGGACGGTGTTTGTATGTGCTCTGTACGAACTTGCAGTTCTCCACCAATCTCGCCCAAACTCTACTGAGCGTGTGCAGTTTTCAAACTGAGACTCCATATTCAAACTGAGGCGCCATATTCAAACTGAGGCGCCATATTCAAACTGAGGCGCCATATTTTCAAATGGCACTCAAACAAAGCCTGCCCTGCCAAGTAAGGTTGCCTGCGACATGTGGGAGGGGGTGCCGGGGACTTCAGAAGGCCCGTAAACGCTGTGGCACAAATATACTTCTTCTTTTATTAAAAAAAAAAACCCCGAGCAAGGCCGGGTAATCAGCTAGTTACTCATAAATTAAGCTAAGAATGTCTTTTAAATTTCTTTCTTTTTAAATTTTCCCACGATTAAGCCCCCACTGAGGACAATGGTACTTACTTCTGAGTAGACATGCATAGGATTGCGTTGTAAATATGATCTTGAGGCGAGCTCAAATTGTATTTTGAATTTGTTCGGTACCTTTATTTTAATATGTCTAGTAATTAATATGCTCGAAGTATCACAGAAAAAAGCTTTCATTAAAAATTATTTTATATTTATGCATTTCACTTCTCTATTACATGTTCTGAAACTTTATTTGCTGGGGGGTTTTTTTCATATCCCTTCATGCTGTTATTTTTTTTTTAAGTCCCTCAGTACCTCTACTGTGTTTTGTTATTTTTCTCTGTCATGGATGCCATGTTCTTTGGAACCTTGTTTAAACCAAGTTAATTTCCTTTGGGGCTTCCTCCGCGTGAGGAGGAGTTCACTTTTTGAATAGTAAGAATTATATGTCACAGAATCCCTGAGCTGACATGACTGGAGGAGGAATTCTGGGAGTTGAAGTTCACAAGTCTCAAAGCTGTCAAGTTTGAAGACCCCTAAACTAGACTCTCCTAGTCTTTCTCTTCCTTAAACTCAAGTATTTTATTTATTTATTTATTAGATTTATACCCCGCCTCTCTTCACCCAAAAGGGAAACTCGAGGCGGCAAACAGTTACAATAAATACAGTCCTATACAATAATTCCATAAAACACATTCATTCAACCAGTCACACCACCTATCACCTCTGGGGGAAGATATGGGGGAT
>JANHGC010010571.1:114463-125492 GCA_027560395.1 Boaedon fuliginosus | reverse complement strand
AAATGCAACAAAGGAAAAAGGGGAAAAAACCTACTGGAGATAGGCAAAAAGATGTTTCCAAGGTGACACCATGGAAGAGGATTCAAGAACAAGCTAACCAGTGACTGAAAAATTTACACATTTTACTGAAAACTGTGATCCAGACAAAAGGGAAATGGCAAGGATGTTTAATAAAAGCATTGCCGGTGAGTGTATAGATTTGCTGATAGGCTCTTTACTACCATACTTCTCAAGCTCCTTATGAGCTCTGAAGTACCATTGATTTCAAAGGATATTTAAGAGCCTGTCAGACTGTGTGCTTCTGGTCTTCAGCTACTTTTGATTGCAAATATTTAGACTTGTTCAAAAAATGTCTTAATAAGTATTAGTTTCATTGCTCTATAATGCTCTGTACTACACACTTTTAAAAAATGGAAAATCACAAATGTTGAGTGTGACAGGACCGTCAATTCAAGACATTTTTGGTCTATTAGTAATATGGGCAAACCATGAGAAGGACAGCAAATAAATTTGGTAAATAAATACAAGTAAATATTTAAAAATGAATTCCAATAGATTCCTGAAACATTTTAACCAATTTTCATCAAACTGAGAGAACAAAGTTATATCCCTCCCCCCGCCCCAAAACCCAACATCTTTAGTAACATTTCTATATTTGCTTGCAATCTTGCAAACAGCAGGTATAAGATAAAGTTCAAATTGCAATATGCTTAGAATAAAAGATCAGGAAAGGGATTTGGAAACAATCACTGCTACTGATGGCAGCTCGTATTGAGCGTATGTGTTGTTAGAAACAAAAAGTGTAGATAAGAAATTAATCAGTTGAGACTAACGAAGTTTGAAAAGAAGCCAGGACAGGTATTCCTTGATCCATAGTGTAAAACATGTCCCCATTTAGAGATTACCAGCAATTTTTTTTTTGCATAAATGATCTTCTTGGTATATCTTGTAAATCCATGCAACCTATTTCAAAGGCCAACTTAAATATAATTACTAAAGAATGTTTCTCAATAGAGCCTGAATGAAAAAAAACAGTGATGAGAAAAGTCTACCAAGGTGTTATTGCACCAGAAACAGTGCAAACTTTTTGGAAGTTACCTGGTCTGTGATATATAGTTTTTCAAGCTTGGGACCAAAAGCAACATCAATGGAAAGGTTTAAAACTTTTTCATAAGGTATTCTGCCTTTGAATATGAAGTTGCTGAAAACCTGAGCAGAGTGCGTGCTGAATCTTACAGGCATATTCACATTACATTTTGTTTTTTATGATTGTGAGCAAAAGTGTATTTCATGAGTGACAGGCACATTAACACTGCTGGCCTGTCTGAGAAAGGAGACTGAGTAAATATCCCTGAACCTGATAAAAATGCTTGCAAACCAGAAACTAACCCCTATGAAGGACAACTAAAGGAACTGGTTAAATTTCACATTTGAAAAGAGAAGTGAAGAAAAATAACAACACTTATCAGCCCATCTGACAAAGTGTTACAACATACAACAATCCACAATCTCTTCATTGTCCATTGGTATAAACTTACCGGAAAATACCGAACATTGCCTAAAAATTGGGAAAAAGAGAAATGTGATAATAGAAGCAATTAACCAGGTGGAGATAAGATGAAGTCTTTAACTGAGATTTCTGCACTGAAGTGTAAATGGAACTCAGTGGCCTAAATGTGCCCTGAATATCCCTTTCCAAGCATATTCAATGAAAATAATCAGCAAGAAGGAGAGGTGGAATCTGGATTAATATAGGTTGATATAAATAGGTTCAGCACCCCTATTTTCTATCCCACTTTGCCTTTGTCCTGAGTCACCCCTTATGTGAATGCACTTAAGAAAAATGCGAACTGTATCTGATGTCACATATCAAAGCTGATTTAATTCTATACTGGGAGTCCAGAGTATCACTTATTTCTCAGGCCTAGCTCCACAAAAGTAGGTGCTTATCATTGTAACAAAATGTTTACTAAGTACCAAATCATCAAAAAGTTGGGAATCCAGTAACTTCAGTGAAGATTGTATATTATCATCTTATAATACACATTTTCTCTTAGTATGATTTGCTTGACATTTATGAAAATGCACTGCATTTGCAAATCTACTCACAAGAACGATTACATGCAAATAAATTATAGCCTAGGATTGAAAAACTCCATCTGTTTCACATAAAGAGACAAATGTTAAGTATGTAGCTATTATATCTTTTAAAAACCATTAGGGTTATCCTCCCTGTTTAAACAAAACAAAATATAACAGAATCATTGTTCTTCCTGACAGCTTCTACAAAACATCAATACTTTTATGAGTTGGTCAAATGACAAATACCTAAATTTTCACTGCTACTTTTAATCTGGCAAGAGAAAAAAAGGAAAGGAACGGAAACTAATTTCTGCTCCTAATAGCAGAGTTTAACTGATGTCATTACAAAAGTTATTTAGGTAGGCTTATCTGACTCTAAATCTTGATGGCTTTTCCAAGGACATATATAAAAACCAATAGAGAATGAATATATTGATATCACTGTCTTTAAAAGAAACCATCTGTTTTTCACCTTGTACCAAGAAACTGAACAGTTGCAGCTCTCTGAACTGTGATTACTTTTACAGATTATTTTATAGCCTCTAGGCCTGGCTATAAATAAATAAGACATTGAGACAAATGGCATGCAAGATTTGCTAAAATAACTTGGCTTTCTTGGCAACCTCAAACTTTCCAAGCAATCTCAAACAAACAACGTACATTTGAAAATAATATGCTATTGAATGTAACAGGGTTTACTATTCAAGTTCTGAAAAAAATAATAACGAAACACATAGCTTGAACAAATGCAAAACATGCAACTAATTTGGGCCAAGTCTAGGCATAAACGTAGGCATTTTTATTTTCATTCTCCATGGGGGGAAACGAATTAATGCTTAACCATGAAATTATCTTCACGCTCTCAATCAAGTTTCACAGGAATACATTTGTTCTGTTTAATCAGTCAGCATATCTCTCACCCTTATTGCCTAAAGGTAATTAGCAAGAGAATGGAGGTTGAGAGTTGAAGGCAACAAAGATAGCCTAAAGAAAAGAAACCACACACCAAATTCTATCACACACTTGTGCAATTGATGGCCCAACAGATGTTGTTGAATTATTATTATTATTATTATTATTATTATTATTATTATTATTATTATTATTATTATTATTATTATTATTATCATCATCATCATCATCATCATCATCATCATCATCATCATCATCATTATTTATTCGATTTATACCCCGCCTCTCTTCACCCAATGGGGAACTCGAGGTGGCATTCCAAGTCATCAGCCAGACATGGTCCAAACCACAAGTTTCTCATCTGATCCCTATATTAAAATGTTCCTCATGTTTAATACTAATGCTTCAGAGAAATAACTATTTGTACTCCTAATTGTCTTATTTCCCCAGTTATTGATAGGAATTCTAATGTTTGGAGATTGTACTAAATTCATTAAGAGATTATTTTTCCTGAACCACTGTAGACTCAAACTGGGCACTTAGATACCACCTCATTGACATGAGATCAGACGTATGCAAGAAAAGGTCCTCTGTACAATGATTTGTATGCTTAAGGACAAATGTAAGTATAACGATGTAATTTAAGCAGAAGTGCAATAAATATCGTAATTGCAAAGACAGTGAGAAACTAGCCGTAATTCTGCTCTCTCTGCAAGGGCTCATGCAATGGCTTAGATAGCTCACGGACGATATAAAGTTCCTGGGTCTCTCTTTTTATGGTTATTTTTCTTCAAACTGAAACCAGAACGAACTCATCAAATGAACATGACTCCTGTGAAAATTTCACTGACATATCTATGAAGCCATAACAACAACATGCACACGTTGTGTTACTGTTATTTTCCAATATGTGGTTTTCTTTTTTAGTTGATAGTCTGATAGCATCAGCCAAGTACCAACCAGAATAAGCCTTGGTTTTCGTCCTCATCACATTGCTGGATCCAGCCAACGTTTTGTACAGTGGCTAACCGATTGCCTTACTCACAAAAGTAGGGTAAGAGCTGCTACCCAAAAAGCAACAAAACTTTCAATGGTTTTTAAGATGCACTGTACAATAGGTGATGCAATCATAAATACAAGAAGCTGCTGTCCATGAATCAATCCAACTTGCAAAATCATCTATTTACTCTCATAAAATTTAAAGGCAACTTATTCCATGTTTCCAAGATTCATATATTTAAAACAGAAATTTCCTATTTCAAATCCTTTTGGTGTGCTCATTTTTGTATATAACTTCTGGGGAAATACATTCTATAAATTCATTTCTCAACATGAGGTCAAGGGCTTTATGGTGTAGATAATGAATGTACAGTAGACTCTGTTTAAAATTTCCATCTGTGCAGCACTCAAGCTGAGACTGAAAGACTTTGCAGAATTTTTTCCATAGATACAGAGGAAAGATTTATTTCACATACCTCACTCCACTCTATCTTCCAATTGAACAGACCACCATGTATTTGCAACCTCATGCTATTCCTTTGTGGCAGGCTTTCAATAGATTAAGATTAAAACAGGAAAACTGAAATAGTTTCTGACTATTGAGATGAACATGTAGTTTACACTGAATTAAGACAGCTTCAGAATAAAAAGCAAATCTGTTGTAGCTTTAATAAATAACAATGTGATAATGATTTGACATGCCAAAATATCAAAGCATCACTCTGGGATCTGATCTAGTCTGTAGAGGGGAAAAAATCCATAAGGCAACTGTTAAAAGAAATATAATTTCAGACTGGTATCTATTTTTACAGCATGTTTAGCATCGTAGTTAACTTACAATGATTGGGAGATTTTGGTTTAAAAATTATGCATTCCATTAACTACAATAAAACCCCAGCCAAAATGTCTAAACATCAGGGATGCTTAGAACTATAGTCCCCAAATATCTGGAAACCCAAGGCTGACCTATGCATGTATTTTCTTCCAGAATTTGACCTTGAGAACAGACGTAGTGCTGAAGAAGCAGGGAAGCAGAGCAGGAGGACTAAGATGAAAGCAAAAGGAGAGATAGGACTCAGAGAAAAAAGTGACTTACAACCAGTTCTCACAAGGCCATTGCAGCATCCCCAGTCACGTGATCTGAATTTGGGCACGTGGCAAACAACACATACAGGTAGTCCTCAACTTACGATCACAATTGAGGCCAACATTTATGTTAAGTGAGAAATTTGTTAAGTGAGTTTTGCTCCATTTTACGACTTCCCTTGTCACCTTGGTTAAGTGAATCACTGCGGCGATTAAATTAATAACACGGTTGTTAAGTGAATTATTTTTTCCTCATTGACTTTGCTTGTCAGAAGGTCGCAAAAGGCGATCGCATGACTCTGGGGCACTGCAACCATCATAAATGTGAGTTAGTTTGTCACTAAATCACGTGAGCATGGGGAATGCTACAATGGTCATAAGTATGAAAAATGGTCATAAGTCACTTTTCACCGAGTATCTATGGAGATTCTCAATCATCCAGATCACGGTTGTCTCAAAGGTGCTTTTTTCCCAGTCAGGTTGTAACTTCAAACAGTCACTAAATGAACGGTTTTAAGTTGAGGACTACCTGTATTTATGATGGTTGCAGCATCCTGGGGTCCTGAGATTGTCATCTGTAAGCTTCCTAGGGAGCTTCTGACAAGCAAAGTCAATGGGGGGAAGCCAATTTCACTTAACAACGCATGATTCATTTAACTAATGATTTGCGTAACAACCATGGCAAAAAAGGTCATAAAATGGGGTATGGCTCACTTAACAACTACTTTGCTTAGCAATGGAAATGTTGAGCTCAATTGTGGTTGTAAGTCAAGGGCTACCTGAATGCGTATATACATACACACATACACATATACACACATACATTCAGTTTACATAGATTTTGTACCGATACTTTAAAATTATTTATTTTAATGAAGTTTATTTATTTATTTGATTTATATCCCACCTCTCTTCACCCAATTTGAGGAACTCGAGGCGGCCAAGTTAATTATCAGTGTTGTGCAATCTATCCTGAAACTACCAGGCTATAGAAAGATAAAGCTTAGCATCATCAATATAGTTAAAGCTTCATATTTGCAAAAAATATTTAATATTTCATCAGCATTTACCAAAACCAGAACATACTTGCCACTTCTTTTTCAATTATTCCCTAACACAATACCACACACTTGTAAATATAGACTGGAGACCATGCATTACTACCAAATATACCTATACTCCATCTCGATCTCATATTGGTCATTGTAGGTTTAAACGGCTCGCCCAAGACACTTGAAATTGACCTCAAAATCTACCTCCATTCAACAGGACCAAATTTCATAGCTTTTGTAATCTCGTTTCCTCCCTTCTTTTATGACAGGAGGAGCTGAGTTTTGCTTGAAGTCTATAATCACAGTTTGCTCCCCCAGGCTGTTATAGTTCTCATCAGTGCGATTTTACAGCCTTTTGACTATTAAGTGTTAATAGAAAGAAAAAAAAATAGCACGTGTGGATATGAACGGGGAAGGGGGTTTACTGAATGAGCTAATCAGGATGCCTGAACAGGTGGCTTGAAGATCGCTTACTCCTCCGTTTCCTGTCAAGTCCCTTTCAGCCTTGGCATACTCCGAGTGTCAGGGCTTCAGAGTACATCTTAACATAATGTGATGTCGCATCATGCAAATGTTACAACAACGATCATCTATGGCATTTGTCTCCCAAATGGTGCTTTGAATATGTATTTGGAAGAAGAATCGTGTTCTGATTAAGAGCGTTCTCAAGATGCCAAGTAACATTTGCAAATGACTTTATTCTCTTTGGCAACGTGGTTCAAGGAAACAGCCTATGATAATATAAAAGCGTTTTTCATCTGGCACCAATCATTCGTTATTCCTACCTCAATTTCTTTCCATGGAATCCAAGTTCCTACAAAAGGCAGTTAAAGAGCACTGAAGTACATTTGTCCATACCTGCCCAGTACGTTCTCTGTCTCCTCTACTTTTTTTTAATGAAGGTAGGGAGAATTTTTAATCTACAACTTCTTTTTTAGTGGTACATTCAACTATTTCATCCTGGATAAGAGTGAACAGAGAAGGACACATTTTATTTTGCATGATATACGAGGCAGGGAAGAATGGGCTATATTTTCAAGTTAGATGCTGATGAAAGTCAGAGAACCATTGGGGAGTGAGTATAAAAACCTTGACTGTTCTTTGAGAAAGCTTCGAGATCCCTGGAAGGTTGCTTCTGAACATTCTTGCAGCACATTTATTCCCACTATAGCGTTTCACTGACATCACCATAAATCAGGAAACATGCTTAGGAGATTTCCAGATATGAGCACATTGTAATGTGCAGTGACTGCTACAAACATTGTCCATAGAGGAATTTGTAACTATAAGACCTACCTCCACCTTTTTTTCCTATTTGAGGTTATATCATTACTTCAGTATTGCCTCAGTAAAGGCTACAATCAATGAAGAGGATTCTTGAAAGTATAATGGCAGGTTTAGGTAATAATTTTTAAATAAGACTTAACATTGATATTTCCCAAAGGCCTTCTTAAATTGAAACTCTGTTCATTTGCTCAAAATTCTCTTTAAGGCCCCTACATTCCCAATTTAGATCTAGAATTCCTAAGGAGAGAATTGTGCAGTCATTAAAAATGAGTTAATCATGTAATGCACAGATTTATACTGTTCACATTCTCCTTCTAGCCTGGCAGTTTAGTTGTCTCATTATTTCTTCTGTAAAATCTGTGATTTTTTGAAATAATGTGCTTAAATGAAGATGGAATGAACGTACATGGTTGCTTCCAACCACTCTATCAAGTGAAACAAGTTCATATTAGAAACAGATGAAATCTGTCCATTCCAGTTTCCTATCACTAAACACAGTTAGCCTAACAGTAGTCAATTATGTATATTTTCTTTAGTGCACATATTTCTTCTGCTTTTGCCTCTAGTATACATAGGTTTATGCAAGGCATGAGGGGAAATCAGATAACTGAATTACATAATTCCAAAGAGTACAAATTCTGAAGGATAATTAAATTTTCATTCGTGTATCGGTGTGGGAAGTACAAATTAGATGGGTTTCCATTAAAAGCATTTTCTCCCATAGGCTATAATGAACTACCTCTCACATTACCAAATGTACTCATGAAAGAACCTGTGAGACCCAAGTTAACTTACTATGGAAACAAAAACCCTTATGGATAACAGATAAAGGGGCCATCGACCCATTAATGAAGATAGAATCTACCGCCCAGTCAGGCACTGATCCAGGCCACAAACATCAAGCAGACAAAATGGACCAATCAAAATAAAGGCAACACCAACTCCAGCAAATGTTTAACTGACACTTCCCACAGGCAACCTCCAGTCATTAACCAATTCCCCTGAGTTCGAATGTTACATAGAGCACAAATACTGCAAGACAATCCCCACTTCAGAATCACTGTGCAAAGAAGCCTCGTGGGACGCAGGGCCAAATGCCTGCAAAAACAACAACAACAAAAATCCCAGATCAATACTCAGTACTCAATTGATGAATCCCAGAGAACCTGATTGTGAAACCTGTATAAAAATCCCACTGTAGTTACAGACGTACGATTAAGCCCAAAATGTATGTTGCTAAGTGAAATATGTGTTAAATGAGCTTTGCCCCCATTTTACGACTTTCCTGGCCAATGTTGTTAAGTGAATTTCAATTGTTAAGTTAGTAACACGGTTGTTAAGTGAATCTGGCTTCCTCATTGAGTTTGCTTGTCAGAAGGTCACAAAAGCTGATCAGAAGACTCTAGGACACTGCAACTGTCATAAATACGAACCAGGTGACAAGCATTTGAATTTTGATCATGTGACCATGGGTTATAGGTGTGAAAAATGACCATAAGTCACCTTTTCAGTGCCATTGTAACTTTGAATGGTCATTAAATGAACTGGTGTAAGTCAAGGACTGCACTTGGAATACACTTGGGGGCAACTTGACTTTCAGGGACAAAAAGAGATTCAAATCAAGGCCCACCAGTCTTTCATTTGGTCTGTTCAGAGACACACCGTCCAAAATGCATTGATTATGTCTGTCTGTGAGAAAATAGAAATGAAAAGTCTTAATAGAATATTTGATTGTAATATGCTGCAACACAAAATGTAAAATTATGAAAGGATGGCAAGGTGGCTATACAAGCATTTGGCTTATATATTGCAGGCTTAAGGATCAAAGGGTCTGTTCGTGCAAGAATGATTTAGAAGAATGAGAAATAGAAAACTGAAATATATCAGATTGGTTCTGTGCACAAAAAGGAGAAATACCACCTCTCCTATCAGTAATCTAGTCATTTTGCTTTACCTCTTCACATCACTACCTAAAATAGACCTGAGCTAAATGATCCAGCAAAATGAAAGATAACTTAATCTCTACAAAGAAATGTCTTCTTACTTTAGTTTCCCAGATAGCTATTTCCTCTCATTTCTCTACTTAGATAGGAAATCAGCTCTCTCTTCCCTACTGAACTCCTATTGCTTATTGACCTTCAGTGCCAGCCTAGTGTGGAAAAATGTCTTGCCGTACACAACTGGGGATGTCTCATATGTGCACATTACCAATGGTCACCTTAATTCAACATTTGCTTCTCGTAGGAACAGCCAGGTGTCTCACAAGCAGCAAATGTGGATATGACCTCTCCCTGCTATTGCTCCTCTGCAGCTGGTATTTTGGAAGTAACAACTTGGAAGTAACATTGATTCTTAAAGATTAAATTTGTTGGCAGGTCTTTCTTCCATAAATGTATTCGCGGTGGCGCAATGGTTAAGATGAAGCACTGCAGGCTACCTCTGCTACTTCCTGGCTGTCTGCAATTTGGCAGTTTGAATCTCACCAGGCTCAAGGTTGACTCAGCCTTCCATCCTTCTGAGGTGGATAAAATGAGAACCCAAATTGTTGGGGGCAATAGGCTGACTCTGTAAACTGCTTAGAGAGGACTGTAAAGCACTGTGAAGCGGTATATAAGTCTAAGTGCTATTGCTATCCAAACCACCTTTTAAACCATCCAAGTTAGTAGTCATGTCATGCCCATCCTGCCAGTAAACTTTTACCCCTTGCCTACAGAAGCTAAACAAGAGGCCCTTAAGAAGAAAAAAATACATGGTGAATAATCTGTAAACTAAAGATGATTGTTCAATCTATCTTTGGTGTAAAGTTCAAGTTCAAGGCAGCTTGCTTAGGGCTGCACAGACACAGTGTAAGAATAGTGTAATTAGACTACATATCAAAATGACGTGTAATTCACACCATACAACATGGTCCATGGCAAACAAATTTAGGTTGCGTTGAATGACCCTCTCACTTTTTATGATGGTTTGTTTTCTCTCTCAAAGTAATAGCACCATATTAATTGTCTGCAAAGGTAATTTGCTAATAAATTACAAGTGCTTTAATGCAGGTGGCCAATTAGCATCCCACTAATGCTGCCATTTGTTGGAAAAGACTCATGAGAATACCATGGACAGCCAACAAAAATAAATGAACAAACAGTTCATTGAACAATCCAGAGTTCTCCATCAAAGCACAAATAACCAGGTTCAAATTATCCTACTTCAAATGTATTAAGTGAAGATTCAGCTCTCAGGAGAACGCTTTCATGTTAAGAAAGGGAAAAGGAAAGGGAAAAGGATGGAAACCAGCAGCACATGGCATGAACTTAGTTACAATCGCTACAGGTACACTGTTGAAAGACCAGTTTAGTGATAGATAATTATGGACAAAATCTAACTACCGGTATGTGTTTGTGTCAGAAACCTCTAGCAATAAAGTGTCCAATAAAGCTCACAGATGATCAGAGTATGCTCTGAGAGGCCCTGCTCCGGATCCCATCAGCGAAACAATGTCGACTGGCGGGGCCGCAGGCAAGGACCTTCTCTGTGGGAGCCCCGTCCCTCTGGAATTCACTCCCCACGGAAATTAGGACCATCTCTAGCCTGCCTGTTTTCCGCAAGGCCGTGAAGAC
>JANHGC010010571.1:12042-26441 GCA_027560395.1 Boaedon fuliginosus | reverse complement strand
CCTTCCTTCCTTCCTTCCTTCCTTCCTTCCTTCCTTCCTTCCTTCCTTCCTTCCTTCCTTCCTTCCTTCCTTCTCAAGATCACGCTCACCATTTCTTGATTTCACTCAGTCACTCAAGTGATTAAGCTGTACTCTGACTACCAGGTTCAAATCCATATTCTTCACTCAGGCTAAGTCAAGGTACTTCTAGCTGGAGTATTCTCTCTCTCCTTAACTTTGCTTCTGTCTCCTTCTTGAGTTACACTGATAGCCGTGAAGACAACAGAAGCGTAGATGCTTGGCATCCATCCATGGGATTTCTCTGTATGGTTTCAGCACAGCCTATCTTTGTGCGTAAAGGACACCGTAGTGGCTCAGCGGTTAAGATGCTGGGCCGGTTGGCTGGAAAGCCAGCAGCCCCAGGTTCAAGCCCCGAACACCACACGCTGGGGTGAGCTCCCGTCCTCGCCCCAGCTCCTGCCAAATTAGCAGTTTGAAAGCATGCAAATGTGAGTAGATAAATAGGTACCACTTCAGTGGAAAGGTGACAGTGTTTCCTTATGCCACACTGCCCACATGTCTTTGGACAGCACTGACTCAAAGGCTTTGAAGCAGAGATGATCACTGCCCCCTATATCTAACATGTTGAAACTGCAGCTCCCAGAATTCCTAGCTAGCAATTCCGGGAAAAGACTATGTCAGTGTGCATGATACGCCTACATTCGGGAGGCATCACGTTGGAGAAGGTTATTCAACAGTTTCTTGCTAATATTCTCAGCATGTTTTAATTCGGATTTCCCTTCCGGTGGCTGGACCGGAAGTATCAATTTTCAACATTCTTTGTTTTCCCACCCACCCCCAGTCCAAATCGACCTTCCTGTTGTGCCCAAAGTCAATACACCACAGGGCAACTGGCTTGAGCGGGTCTCGCGGGCCAAAGACTTCTGTTCCCATGTTTGTTTTGGAAGGAGATCTGTTTCTCCGGCACGAAGGCTCCTGGGTTCTCCTAATGTGTCGTGTCCTCATCAGGATACCCACCGCCGGAGGTGACCTGGTACAGAGACAATGAAGAGATGGATCGATACTGCGGATTGCCGAAATATGAGATTTTGCGACACGGGAACCGGCACACCCTCCAGTTGTACAAGTAAGGAAGGAGGGGAGCGCCTATCGGTTGGGTGACACCCATTCACCAGCTGTCTCTGGGGAGGGGAGCGGAAAAGCCCCTGTATTGTTCGGCTAAGCTCAGAGTGATATCGCTGGTAGACCATCTGTCCGAGCGTCTACCGTTTCCCAAGCGCAAGGTCAAAAGCTCCGTTACAAACAAGCGAAATGATTCCAATTATTCTAAGAAAGGCGGCCTTGCAAGCCATGGGGATTTAGCAGCCTAATTTCTTGTCCCCTGGCCAGGTTGGAGGGGTGCCCTGGGAGGCCAAAACCATCTTGGTACAAAGCAGGGGAAGATGCTGATTCTTTTGTAAGGAGCAGGGGTGAGAAAGAAGAGGCATTGATTCGGTGGTAGGGAGGACAGTTCTGGCAACAGGGGTGATTGATCAGTCAAACAATACGACAGCTCTGCTGGAGTTGACCCAAAGGTCCATCTCTCCCAGAGGTCCCATGAGCAGCTTTGGAGAACAATCTCCCCTAATTCCCCAGGAAACTGAGATGGCTTCTCTGATGTGGCATCCTCGACTGGTTGACATTGATAGATTCTGCCTGTGTGATGGTGCTTCAACTGTCCTTTCAGGCCGTCAACATCCGTCTTCTCCAGACTGTACACCTTCTAAATACGTGATCTTTCTAGGGAATTTATCCATTGGGCTCTATAAAGAGCCTTTCTAATGCCCAGTGCCTCATCATCCGTAGGACAAGAGCAGGCAGAGCTAGGAGGTGGAGTTAAACAAGTCATGAGCGTGGAATCATTATGTTCCCACAAATGGTGGGAAGTCCAACCCCGCTTGAATTCCATTGACCCTGACCTGGTGCCCATTTAGTGTTGAACTTAGGCTTGAACAATAAATATTCTGAATGGCAGCTTAACGTAGGATCCTGATTTTTTTTTCTGCACTTGACACCATCATACCTACCCAAGACAAAATGAGCTTGGAGTTAAGTTGCCAGCAGTTGCCAGCTCTGATAAGCAGTGTATAAAATCTGAGTGCTATTGCTATCTATGTTGTAAGCTGCCCAGAGTCCTTTGGGAGTTGGGCGGCATAAAAAAATAATAAAAAATAAAAAATAAAATAACCCCAATCAGAGTAAGGAAGAAATACCACACAGATAACATCGGGATTCAGTTCAACTGAACCATTAATATTCCATGAAAATGGATGTGAAAATTTAGTCGTGACTTAAATCTTATTGACTTGGTTCATATACAGTATTGCATTAAGCCAGGGTATATTTAACCAATCACCCTTTATTATGGTTAAAGATCAGCATGAGGAGGGTTGGGATACAATGAATTTAAAACCATAAAAAAAAATAAAATTACATAAAAAGCTAACAAATCTAAAAAAGAAATCTGAAAATAATTTAAAAAGAAAGATAAAAACAATAGATGGACATTAAAAACTTGTCATACTAAATGTATCTAATACAAATTGCAAAATAAGTCTAATACAAAACCTCTATAATAACAGCCTAGGTGCTCATTAAAACTGATTTGTGACAAAGGTTATCTTCTGACATATCTGAAGTGCTGCTGCCTAAGGAATTATGCAATAAAGGTGAAATGAGGTTAGTACAAATATCTTGGTGGTACGCACACTGGAGAAATACGTGTGGTTTCTACATAGCCAGAGTCACAAGGGATGGTCTCTCTGTGTAGAAGATCTTCCTGTATTGACCTTTAAGGACAGCTGGAAGTAAGGTGTGCCAGATTAAAGGCCCTCAGATGGTCAAGTACTTCAGCATTTGTGAAGTATTTGCCACAAGAGAGGGAGAGTACTTGTTGGATCCACTGGCAATAAAGGTTGAAGAGGTCCAATCGGTGCTCTATGTCTGCTGTACACTGTTTAAAGAAAGCTTTGGTCTGATGATATCCCTTGCTGGGTAGATGATCCGGAGATAAACCCCAAGGATGATATTTTAGTTATCGTTGTCATTTTCCATGTGGACTGAAAATCATCCCTGATAATTAGTGGAGCAAGGCCAAAACCATGACAATGATCAGAGTGTCCACTGCCTTGATTATCTTCATCATGAACATCCACCACTGCGGCCCTGGGGCCAGGGTAGTGTCTAGGTGGGCACAGAAGTTCATCCTGCATTACATGGCCCACATCTTCTTCATCCACGAAGCTGGAGACAGCTTCAAGAGTGCCCCACAGGAGCTGAACCCACTACCCCAAGTCCAGAGGACCAATGGGGATGAATCCATGGGGAGAGGGCTCTCCTCTTGGGAGCCCCCCCCTGTTCTAAGGCCTGGTTACTCTAGGCCATTAGCAGGGTTATACACACTCTAGCCTCTACTTTCCTGAGGCCCATTTCTAAAGTCAGGGTGGAATTAGAGATGCATTTGTGGGCTTCAAAGACTGATCTTAGGAATTTGAACTGAACAAGTTCTAATCCTGGGAAGTTAGAGAATGTGCCCAGCTGGGCACCATAGAGAAGTTGGGCTATTGGCTTGCCTTCCAATAATTTGAATGCTATAGAAATGAGGAAATTTAGAATGGTAGATGAGGGCCTCATTCTCACCAATATAGTCAGCATGGGGATTCCTACTATTGGCAGAATGTAGAGTGTTTAACTATGGTTTCTTGAACTGTGGTTTCTTGAATAAGCCACATTGCTTTGATTTACAGAACATCTTACACCAGAAACCATAATCTAAAAAGCATACTCCATGCTAAGATAAAGCTAAACAAACATCTGAATTCCAGTCACTGAAGTTTAGATTCCCTCAAGGGTCTTTGATAGTGCTGAGAAGGTAGGAGAGGCAATGGGGAGCTTTTCTTCCCATTGATATTGAACAACTTGAGATTTAGCATGTCTGGCATTATACTCACCAAGAGAAATCAATTGTTCCACAACTCTTGTAATTATACCTTGCAATTCAAATTTAGAAAGAAACATCTAGGGAAGCAATAGAATTTTCAAATGGTATTTTAATTTAGCTGTTAAGATACCCATTCTGGAGGCTGGAGAGTCCATATTTAATATCTGTAATCTTTTCAATGATCTCACCACTGAAACACACATCATCTATTAAATTCAGAAAATATAATTGATAAATAAGTAGAATGAAGGTCCTCGGTAATAGGAAAATGACATTGGTTGAATCTTTCAAAATGCAAACAGAAAACAAAACAACTGAATTCAGTGGTAGACTAGTTCTTGAGTTTAGGGGCACATTTTTAATTTTGACATCATGTGATGGGATGAATGTCTATGGAGATTCTCAATCATCCAGGCCATGGTTGTTCCAAAGGCAGTTTTCCAAAAGTCAACTGCACTTTCTTGGCTTTTTTCCATGAAAACATTTCATTTCTCATCCAAGAAGCTTCATCAGTTCTTGGTGAACTTCTTCAGAACTGAAGAAGCTTCTTGGATAAGAAGCAAAATGTTTTTCAAGGAAAAAAGCAAGAAAGCCCATTTGGTTGAGGGTTGGTGCTGTCTCTGATCGGCTGTGCAGTTGATTTGGATTCTGAGATTTGTAGGCTGGTTGTAGGTCAATGTGTCTGTTGATGAAATTGCTTGGTGAACTTCTTCAGAACTGAAAAGCAAAATGTTTTTCAAGGAAAAAAGCAAGAAACCCCATTTGCCTTTTGGAAAACTACCTTTGGGACATGTGATAGGACATTCACAGAATGTTTCCTGTGAACCAAAAGATGAAATTGCCTTCTGGGAAGCTGTCTCTGCCATGAAGGTGAGTCCTTTGTGGTGCCCAAAGGCATCATAACATGGTGTTAGAGAACAATGCCTTGTTTGCAGTGTGCTAGCTTTCTAATTACATTTTTCATTAGAATACATTTTTCATTAGAATAGTTTTTATTTTAAATCGAAAGTGAGTCTTACAGGAAACTGGGAAGGATCATAAAAAATACCTGGAGATATAATACGAGGACTAACAGAATGGGGTTACGAAAGTCTGAACAATCACAAAACGGCTGTAAAGAGCACAGAGACTGTTTTCTTTGCAATAGTGGTGAATATCTGTAGCTTGGGTGTAGGATGAGGGTGAAGGTTCATTTTCCAAGCTTGTGGGTTGTTTCTGAATGTTTCATTACAAGGCTAGGTACAAGGCTTCAGTGAAGTTTCGGGCATATCAGTGTCAGTGTTCTTCTGTTTTTAAGGGCTTCAGGTATGGTTGTGTCAGGTGAGGGTTTTGTAAAGTGTCTTGTGATAAGGAGATTATATCAGGTCAGAGTCATTGGGAGGTGAACTGCTGGTGGGGGGAGGGTTGCGTGCAGTGGTGGGATTCAATTTTTTTTACTACTGGTTCTGTGGGTGTAGCTTGGTGGGCGTGGCTATGTGGTCAGCCAATCAGAGGTGGTATTTCCTATAGTCAGCAAATCAGAGGTGGTATTTGCCAGTTCTCCGAACCAATCAAAATTATCACTACTGGTTCTCCCAATCCTGTTGGAATTGGCTGAATACCACCTCTGGTTATGAGGGTTGGTTGAGGGTTGTTGCTGTCTTTGGTTGTGCAGTTGATTTGAATTCTGAGGGGTTCGTAGACTGGTTGTAAGTCAATGTGTCTGTTGATGAAATTGCTTGTGGAGTGCCAGGCTTCGATGAACTCACAAGCATGGCAGGGGGTTGCGTGGCCAATGATTTTTGTGTTGCTCCAGTCGAACTGGTGCTGTTTGGTGCTGGTGTGGGTAGAGATTAAGGATCTGGCATTGTGGCATTTGACTGCCAGCCAGTGTTCGTGGATCTTGGTTTGTAATTGACATGATCTTTGTCCCATGTAGAATTGGTTGCAATGGTTACAGTTGATTCTGTAGATTTTATTGTTTCTTTCACCCTTCTGTATTTTGTCTTTGGTTCTAGATAATTCCTAGCAGAGTGTGGCTGTGAGTTTGTGGGCTATTCTTATTCCTAGGGGTTGGAGGATTCTACTGTCATTTCTGACAACCCTTTTGTGTACTGTTTTCATTATCTTTCATCACATAAGTCTCCAGATTTTGGCAACTCTAATGTTGCTACCCACAGCCTAGTCTGCCTCTTCTTCTTGTCATTCACCTTTTCTCTGGAAAACATTACCAATAGGGTGCAGTTTCAGAAATGTATAACTTCTTTTTACTTGAAAAATTCCACTGTTTAATAGGATCTTCTTCCCTCCCTCCTTCCATTTTATGCCATTAAATATAATCAATTTTCTGTTATTTTAATTACTATTCATTCCTTAATAAACTTTGCTTTTTTTTTGGCTGTACTTTAATGAAATATTGGCAAGTTACCAAATATTGGTAACCTTGAGGGTATGGCATTGGCCCCCTCCACATAAAACACTCTCAGAAGTGTGAAGCCTTTGGGATGAAGTTGAAATTAATGCTAAGATGATTTTCTTTTTCCTGGATAGAAAAAGGTGGCTTGTTTTTTTTTTAACAAACCCTGTCATTCCCTTCTTCTAAGTGGAAAACAAAGATGTTGGCTAAAAATTAGCCATTTCTAATTTAATTAATTACCCAAGATGAGCCTAAATTTAAGATGACCCTTTTCCTTTGCCATAAAGAAAGCCAAAATGATAATAAAACACCAGAAAATCCTGCACAATGCCCAATTTCTCCACATCCAGTTGACCTCCAGCTAAAAAGAATTTGGAGAAATCTTCCTGAGAAAATGAATATTCTGTGTGTATCCTCACATAATATATAGAAGTCATACAAAACTGAAATGTATTAATTAAATTAATAATTTTATAAATACAAAATGAATGGTCTGTAAGATAAAGTATGCCATTTGCAAAATTAATTCATTTCCATCTGATATCCCTATTCTGTGACATCATAGTTATCAGTTTATGCATGTAAACTGAAAATAGATTTACAGAAAATGTCAATTTCACACTTTTTTCCAATCCTAAGTAGGCAAAAGAGAGGAGAAGAGGATGTAAAGGGATGCGTACTTGAATCTGGTTATACCAGTTTTACTTTCAATTGCATTCAGTTTTCAAGATTTCTGTCACTATAATTGAATCACCTATTCAATGGAATTTTTCCTCTAGCATGTTGATTTCTTCCCTTGGTTATCAGCTTGGCTCAAACTAAAAAAAAAAAAAGATTCCTTGAGCTGTCTTGAAAAGCTTCGGAGAAGGAAACATGATTAGGCACATAAAGATTCATTTTTAAAATATATATAAAACCTACTGAGGAAATTGCTTAACTACACAAAAACTTGCTGCCTGGTTGCAATTTGTATTTAATCAGTACTTTAACACAAAATAACTTCCTTCCTGTAGCAATCATTCAAAATAATTTAGTTTTTTATTCACAATCTTATCACAAAGATTGGGTCCTTCCTTCCATCCATCAAATCTGATTTATCTTTTTAAAAGGCTGTTCTCTATTGTAGCGACCCGCCATTTATGCTGGATGTGCAAAATTTCCTTTAAAAAGCTTGATTTGCTCCACATTAACATTATTTCAAAATTAACATCAGAGTTCAGCATCACTCTAATTGTTCCCTGACTTTTCAGGGGTTAAGAAACCTCCATTATACTGAAAATGGTTAGGCCAGTGCGAAAATTCTCAAAAAGCCTCACTATTTTGACCTCTCTTTTAATGCTCACAGCTTTTTTTTTTTTAAATATCCTTTGAAAATATGGACCCAGGAAGACTCTTAAACAGCACAACTAAGTCATGTTTGTCAGAAAGGATATATAATAAACAATATGAAGCTGTCAGTTCTTATCAATGTAAGGTAAAGGTAGGCTCAGTTAAGACAACAAAGGATACACAAAAACACATTAATATGAAATTTTATACCACAGTTTCAGTCAAAGATAGTAATATGTATTTATTCTTCCAATATGATAACCTAAATCTTTAATAATAAAAGGTTAGAGTTATCATACTGAGGTTGCAAAAATCCATATTGGACCACATGTTGAAGAGGATGAGACAGAATGATGTAACAGGTGAGAAGGTCAGTGTAATCTTGAGTAGTGTTGCATTCAATTTATAGGAGGTAAATAACCACAGAGGTTTGCGTGGCTTAAACAACACTTGAAATATTGTCTCCAGTTCTGGACATCACACTTTAAAAGAGGCATGGAAAATCTGGAAGAAGGTCAGAAAAGAGCTACCAAATTGA
The DNA here is from genome assembly GCA_027560395.1 of Boaedon fuliginosus. Classification (NCBI taxonomy): domain Eukaryota; kingdom Metazoa; phylum Chordata; class Lepidosauria; order Squamata; family Lamprophiidae; genus Boaedon; species Boaedon fuliginosus. The sequence goes on along the minus strand of JANHGC010010571.1, from coordinate 18,200 downwards.
TAAAGGTTAGGAACCAAACTTTCTGAGGCATAATTAAATAGTTTGGCATGTTTTGCTTGCAAAAGAGAAAACAAAACTGTGATAGGAAAATAGAATACAAAAATATATAAAAAGCTTTCCATGCGAGAGAGAGAGGACCTGGTTCCCTACTGAAACTGGGTGAAAGACAAGGACCAATGGATTGTAAAGAAAAGAAGGAGGATATTTGGAGGAATTTCCTAACAGTTGTTTAAGCAGGTTAATGGTTTCCTTCCTCCACCACTGCAGGCTTCTAAATATTTTCAGCATTCTTTTTAGGTGCCATGTGTGATTGTCCTCAAAGAAGAAAGCACCATTTTTAAAAATAAATAAATAAAATGGGTGAACTTTCCAAACAATATAGAAAGTTGTGCTTGAAATCCCATGAGGTGATCTCATTAAATTTTGAGGTATTTAAAACAGCTTAATTTACGGAATGCAAATGCCACTGATGAAGCGGTAGTTTCACAATACATTCATTCCCAAGGAAGTATTTTTTGAGCTGCAAGTTTATGAAGTAGAGAAGGTCAGCAGGTTTTGCTTGTCAACAAGCCACACACATAGACACACACCAGGCCAAATCTACCAAGCAACCAACCCACCCCTGGCACACTCCACCCAGGCAAGCTGGCACACTCTAGATACGATAAAGAAGTACAGAAATAGCCATTGGGTGTCATCTTGGGGACTTTTGGTGTTTCCTGAGGAACTTCCCATGACCTTGAAGACCTGCAGAGGCAATGGTGACATTGGCACATATGCTCCCTCAAGACTTCTAATAGAAACATTAGATTCTTGGTCAACAGAGCCATTGGTAAACTAACATTTGATAGTGGCAATAAGCTGAGTAAAAACAAATGAATTGCACACTAAGCCAAAGAAATTTAGAACCACTAATGCTGTTGAGATGGGCAGAGCAGTTCATGCTGTCTTGAACAGAGCAGGGTATTCACCTCAGAAATTCTCAGTCCCATTCAATAAATAAGTGAAAAGGTTGCAGAAAAGTGTATTTTATGTATACAGAATATATATACCAGAATTATGTGTATATAGTTTTACTGGTTTGTCTTGGATTATGATGATTCACAAGACTATTACGTTAAGCACAGAAGTCTTAGTGGGAGTGTTATTTGTAGAGCTCCAATCAATAAGCAACCAAACATCATCATTTCATGCAAGCAAGATCTTCCTCCCTAAATTATTTGGCTCTGTATATCATAACTATTGCGGTATTCTGAGGATTAAAAAAACTTCCAATAAACTTATCCACCATAAATCTGAACATCAAGGTTGTGTTCCTTCTCGCTGTAATGCCCTTCTAGTATGCTTTGATCAGCATCATAAATTTGTTTGTATAAAATGTCTCAGACATTTGAAAACCAACATCCATCTAACGATGCTCAAATCAGATCTAAAGAGAATTAAATTGAATCAAATAAATAAAGTCAACTCCTAAAATTTTGTTTGTGGTGCCATCTGTCCTAGTTTATTGTGATCAAGAATGTAAAACCATGCTGGGCAATGCTGAGGAATTACTAGGCTAGATAAGACAGGGATAGTACCTGTTCCCAGTAAATTAATGAAGGCTTGCAATTCTAAAGAAAAAAGATGCTGCTAACAAGAAATTCAAATCATCAAAAAGGTTAACAAATACCAGATAATACAAAACATTAGGCATGTTTTCACAGATTTTGAACTGTATTTGAATGTAAATATAATCTGAGTTATAAACACTCAGTTACTATCACACCCCACCTTGCCTAAGTAACCAAGCTCAATAAATTAGCTTGTTTCTTACTTACTAATGGTAATATAGAAACAGTGCAAAGAATCAAAGGGTAACTGTGATTTACTGAAGTCTTGGGCTGTCTGAAACTTGTCAATAAAGCCTTCTGTCTCAGGACATTAGCAAACTAGTGGAGTGGTGAAATTGAACTAATTTAAAAAATGAAGCAAGGTGGCAAGGAGAAAGTTTGCAAATAAAAATAACACCTCTCCCCACTACTGTTGAGATTCAAACCATCAATAATGGTGTTACAGAAGTCTAACTAACTAACTAAAAAAAAGAAGTCTAATTAACTGTGCTGTTATAACAATCTACAAAAAACAAACAAACGTTTGTTTAGTTAGTTCAAATGATTTCCCCATCTCAAAATGATTACTCTGGGTGGTGTACAAGGACGAAGACATCAGAACCACAATATACCATTTCTGGTCTCCAAGGATAGAACAATGACCCGCATGAGAAAACAAAATGCCCCTTCAGTAGCAGAATTCGACCAAATGCGTGGGTCGAAGAGCTAATGTTAGCACTGGCTCAGTGGAAGGGATGTTTCTTTCTCTGCACAGCAGACAATAAGCAGTTGAGATTATCCTGCAGTCGAGCGAAAGAGCTCTCACCCAAATGGACGGGCACGCTTGAGCAGACATAGGGAGGGAAAGTGTGATTTCGGGTCAGAGGATGATCAGGAGAGGGCGGATCATCCATTTCTGCCCTCCATAAACACTTGCCACCCAGTTCTGCTGATGGAGCAAGAGGTTAAGTCTGGATCTGCTTTAAGTTGGGAAAGTATTGAGGGTGTTAAGAAAAAAAAATGTTTCCGTCTTTAATCCAATCTTTGCTTGCTTTGGCATGTACATCATTATCTGCTTCTATTGAGTTGGGTGGCTTCTTGGAGGTGTTCCAGGTTGTACAGGATTCTTCCAATTTCCCCTTCAGAGATGTGAAATCTGGCTCTGTGTAAGTTTACGGGATGGTGATGGTTACTGAGGGTGATGTTACCTTCCTTACCTTTCTGAAGTCAGAACTAGATGTATGCACATTGAAAAGCTGTTGAAAGTTTTCCTGCCTCTTTAAACTATGCTTATGCTCAGATTTTGGCCTGCTGTACTGCTTGTCTAAATATATTGTTTCCAAGGGAGCTCTTTTTTTAAAAAAAAAATAGACAAAATAAACAATAAACAGTGAAATAGAGCATGTACTACATTAAGCTGCTGCCTCAGAGGCTCTGGGCTAGTTTGACTAAAAGGACTTTTTCTTCAGATTACTTTGCTCATCATTTCAGTTATATTTGGACAGGAAATAAAAATGTGATCCAAACTGTTTTTTCTTTGATTGCAAGTACTTGTTCACATTCAAGACATTCATTCAGGGTAATATAATACAAGCCTCATCCAATAAAGCTTGCAATCAACTGAAAGGCACACTCTAATTAATACTGATTGTAATAATTTTCAAGGGAAAGAGATCATGTGGCCTTGTAGCTCCAGAATTGACACAGCATGAGTGAAACCATGATAGAACATAATCTTGGTTCTTAGAATAAATATTTTTGCTGGCTTCTTTCAGCCTGATCTTTTTACAAAGTACAGATTACAGAATAACAGAGTTGAAAGGGACATTGGAGGTCTTCTAGTCCAACCTCTGCTTCAACAGACCTTATATCATTCCAAACAATGGTTGTTCTATCTCTTTTTGAAAACCTCCAGTGATCGGTTGTGGTCTACTTTGTCAAATGCCTTACTTAATTCCAAGTATACAATATCCACAGCATTTTACTAGTCCACTAATATAGCCACTTTGTCAAAGAATGCTATAAGATTTGTCCTGGCTTGATCTGTTTTTTTTTTTTTTTACAAACCCATGTTTGCTTCTAGTAATAGCTTTAATTGTTTCTAAGTTTTGTCAGATCCATTGCTTGTTTATCTTTTCCAGAACCTTCCTAGATATTGATGTCAAGTTGATTGGTCTAACCTTCCCTGGTTCCATTTTTTCCAATATTTTTGAGGGTGTTTGAAACTGATTAGAGTTGTTGATTTTACTGAAACACTAATGAGAGGAGATAAAGGATGGAAAAGTGTTTGAAGATGCTTGAAATCGGAACTTGTGCTAGAAAAGCAGACATAAAGACAGGTGGAATCCAATTTGGGCTTCTGTCCTTTAAGTTGCTAATTGAATCTCTAATCAATTCCCTCAGAATCTGATCTGATTGGAATCTTGGGAGTGTGGATAAAAATAGCTATCAATTGCCATTGTTCTTTCTAGATTCTGTGAGGTAGTCTGTTTTCAAAATAAGCAGACCAAGGCAAATCCAAATAAGAAAACACAAAGGGGCAACTAGTAAAAAATATACACTTTTATTAAAGACAAGATTTATTTCAAGAGAAAATATGGTTTGAAATATAGCCATAAACACCTGTTAACTGAAAACTTTCCAATGGATTTTCTGCCTTGAAGGAATTCTGATTTTGGTAGGAACAGTATGGAGCAAATTCTTAGTGAACACAAGTAAAAGCCACAGGCAGGAAACAAACTAATTCACCTATCTCTACCATTGCAGAGCTTAGATTCAATTTGGAGGTGAAACAGCAGCCAACTTTCATTATTCCTTTCAGCCAAGCTTCCCTGCATGGTGCTGCCTTTTGACATTTGTTCTTATGAAATTAACTTTACAAGTTCAATTTGTTTCAAAACATTTAGAGACAAGAGGAAAAGACAATCTCTTCTCTTAATGATCTTTTCAAAGTTGTTTGTGTATCCTCAGAGGAACATAGGATACAGCTATACTGAGTTCATTGAAAGCTATTCTTTGAATTTGCTGGCCTGATCGTCAGCTGCAAATAGGATACAGCTATACTTAAGGTGATTTTGGAAATTGGAAGCATTTTTGAAAGACCTTGTGAGGAACTTACAGTTGGTTTCAAAAAAGAAACGCTAAGTTTCTGGTGTTTCCTTTATGATTGAAATCTTTCTTACTAGCTCATATTGGAAGCTTATAGCACTGTCTTGATTTTTTACTTCAAAAGTTTCATGGGAAATGAAGTTAATATTCTCTCTCTTCGATATATACTAGACAACAGTCAAGGCCTCCATTCCCAGGAAGGATTTCACTTAATTGTTTAAGTTGGAGCACAGTTTCCCAAATAAACAGCTTTGCTCACAAATGTATAATATAAAATTGTCATAATTTAGAAGCATCAGCTGATGTAGGAAGCAGAGTGTTATGTTCACATATTAATTTCTAGCAGATTTACATGGATTTGCAGTTGGACTAGACAAAGCTTTGCTACTCAGTGTACAGAACCACTGTCAGGCTAACAAGGCCAGGACTTCTCAGTATATCATTAATCTCTTTATGTTATCTCGCTAAATCAGGTCCAGCAAGTCCATTGGAGTTGAGTGGCCAATGCATTTAAATAAATAAGTAAAATGATAAATGTCAAAGTGTGCACAGTATCACTAGGTGAGATAACCCAGGTGCAAATACAGTACATATAGTGGTTTTATCCCTACAAAAGCACGTATACATACAAGGACTTTGAGATAGGCTTTGAACAAACAGCAATCAGTGATCAGCTACAGCATGGAAGCACACACACACACAGAGAGATACGCCCTCACAGGTTCTCTCTTATAATACAGCCTCTTAAAATGGTAACAGTCAAATAATCCTGCTGACTTATTATTACCATTGCATTATCATTACAACATTACAGTATTACAGTAGCTGGTCAGCTATTAAAGCATCATACCCTGACAATACATACCTTTCTTAAATCAGATATGGCAGAAATTCTATAGTCACAGTTGAGCTAGGTAATAATTTTGTTTGAAAACAGTGAAGTCACACTGATTAGTTAATTGCCCAGAGCTGGTATAAAGGTATCACTGTGTCTTCCACTCTTACATCAGTGGGATTAAACCATCACTCATTCTTCTCCATCAATCATTCTAATGTGAATTAATGGACTCTATGTGTAATGCTGGGTGATTTTGGATTTTAGGATTGTTGAACTAGCAACCTTTTTTTGAGAATCACTGGCTCTTAATCTCCTTACACAGCTATCATTTTATAGAAGTTCCCACCTGACATCTTTATTAAAGTGTCCCTGCTTTTCCCCAGTTCAGATTTAGGAGTTTGCTTGCCCTGAGTGACAAGATTAATCAGTCAGTCATGATGGTATACTTGGCTTCCAGATACCTTGCTAATACCATGTTCATGAGATGATTTCAGGTTTGAAAAGATTCCACAGTATTTTTTTTTTTGTAAAATTTTTTATTGATTTTAAGAGTTATACAATATATTGTATTTGCAAATAAAAAGGCAGAAACAGTTAAAACAGTCCAATCTGGTTTCAGA
>JANHGC010010559.1:82137-93134 GCA_027560395.1 Boaedon fuliginosus | reverse complement strand
CTCATTCCACCGACCTTTAGAAGGATGGAAGTCTGAGTCAACCTTGAGCCTGGCGAGATTCGATCTGACCACCTGCTGAACAAGTCAGCAGAGACAGGCTGCAGGGCTGCATTGAACCACTGCGCCACCGAGGCTCTTATGCGGTGCGTGCTTTAGTCTGGTGAGATTAATGTCAGGTGTAAGAAACCAGAAACCACCCCATGGATTGATCAGAGTGGTGTGTTTATTGTGGCTTGTCAACAGACAGGAATCTTGCCAGATTAAACTCTTAATTCAGCTACCCATTTCCCCACATTACCCGATCTTTGTGTGCTCAGTAATTGAGGGCATGAATGGAAGCTGTTCAGCTTAGCTTACTGCCCCTGATGAAAACTCAGCAACTTGTGGGATCTGAATGATGATCAAAGGTATCCATGATCTACCAAGAGCGTAACAATGAGAAAGAACACGTTTAGAAAGGAATAAGCACGTTAACGGAATTGAACCTGATTTTTTTTTTGTCTCCATTTTTTTTTAGACCTGACCATCACTTCTTAGAAGCCATCTGTTGTTTTCCAATGGTTTATTACATGGAAGGTACAATTGACAAGTAAGTGTCTTCTTCTTTGTCCCAGAACATTAAAATCCACCTTCCATATGCTTGAAGGTGTAGGAGATGACCCGGCTGAGCCCGAAGGAGGGGTCAAATGCATCATAAGCCACAAGTTTAAGAGATCTAAGTCCAGCCCACCTTAAATGCCTTTCTTATCTCCCGCTCATTTCCCTTGACTCTGTTAGTTGGTCAGATTCCTGTAGAGACCTCAAGCTTGCAATAAATCTTTATACTCATCTGATCTCACTGAATCTACTGATTTCCTGTGGTTTGACATTAATTTGTCCAACCTCAGGCTCAGCCAGGTCAGAAGGATAAGAATTTAGGAGTTGTAGGGTATTTTTTACTGCTAATATTCTGCCTATTTTTATTTATTTACTTATTTATTTAATTTGTACCCCGCCTTTCTTCCCTAGTTCTCATCTTCCCATTCCGTTCTTCTTTATATGCTTCCCCTTATAGCTTAAAGTGGTGTACCCCTCTCAGCAATAAGCTGCAATAATGAATTTCCAGAAGGATAATTAAAAAACGAAAAACCAAATTGCAAAGAATTAAATGAAGTTATTGCCCACGTACACACAAGCCTACAGTTCTTGCCTAGGTCAATGTCTAGAATCTTTTAAGAGCAAGTGGACTTCCTCTGTTGGGCCCAAATTAAGTTTTATTAGCGGGAAACAATTAATCCCAGTTTAGCTAAACCCCAAATATGAGTTGAGAAGAAAGAAAAAAAAAAACCCAGAATACCAAGAATGAGCTTGAGACGAAATAGGTGGGTCACATTCGTGAATTTATCTGGAATTGCTGAAAAGAGCACTGTGCATCTGAAATTGTGACTTGGGTTGAGGCATACAAAACATCCCAAAAGAGCTTTATTTCTAGGAACAGACAGACAGACAGACAGACAGACAGACAGACAGACAGACAGATAGATAGAGATAGAGATAGAGATAGAGATAGAGATGGTATAGATAGAGATGGTATAGATATAGATATATAGATATAGATATTTAAAATTCAGCTCAGATGCACGGAAGAATTTGATTTTAACGGTGCCCTCTTTGGTGGTGGGGCTGTAACGTCTCTTACAGCCTCGATAGTTTGCTGCAGTGCGGCATCATTTACGCAGACAATTTGGTGGTGGTAGACAAGGAAAGCACGATGAGCGCAGAGGAAGATTACATGGCAGATGCCAAGACCATTGTCAACGTCCAGACCATGTTCAGGTGAGGCAGCAAGCGCTTACAGCATGTGAACGTTGTTCCTTTGTGCAACCAAAATAGATGAATGGCTCTTCTAGGTTCAGAAACAGCTCAGAATGGCTGGGAAGTCAAGTCACAGACTTCCCGTTGTGTCCAATTTTCAAAGACTGTCTGGAGAAGTCCTTTTTTGGGGCACATTTTTTTCCAGAAATGAATTGTCATTGCCTCCTTCCTAGAGCTGAGAGAAAGTGGCTGGCCCATAGTCCTTTCAGTTGGGTGAGGGTGCCTAAGGAAGGACTAGAACTCACCATCTCCTGATGATTAGCCCAAGGTCATTCCAGTTGGGTGATGGTGCCTAAGGAGGGACTAGAACTCACCATCTGCTGGTGATAGGCCCAAGGTCACCCAGCTGACTTCCATGCCTAAGGGCTGGACTAGAACTCATGGTCTCCTGGTTTTCAGCCTTAACCACTATAGCAAAGTAGTTTTCACCATTTGACCCATCTCTCCCTGGTCAGTTTCTCCTAATGGATATGACCAAAAGCTAAAGAAGATCTTCGGTTTGACTAAATACATTTTTTTCAGGTCTTTATGAAGGACTGTCGCTTTGTATTTTGCTTCCCCTCTTCTAGACTTTTTCCAAGTCTGAGTATCATTACTGAATTGACACATCCATCCAACATGAGGTTTATGCAATTCCGGGCGAAGGACAGCTACTCGCTGGCCCTTTCCAAACTGGAGAAGGTAATTAAACAACACAAATCCCCAACTCCAAGTCTGTAAAAAAAAAAACACCAAACCTTTTGGGTCTGAAGTTGTCCAGGAGGCTGATTTTGTGTTCTGGTTTCCTACCCCCCCTTTAAAGAAGCTAGCATTTGTGAAAATATTCCTGGATTCTGAGCTTCACACATCCTGAAAAATTGGACAGCGGTCTCTTGTGGGAACGCAATGACTCCAAACTGTTGACACGTTTAACTCCGCCTTCTAGCTTTTAACCTATTTTCTACACGTGGATAGTAATGGCCGTTTCTAATGAGTTTCCTAGATTTATCGATCCCCCACTCACTGGAGACAGGAATACTGGCCTGCTCTGAAAAACAGCTATTTTTATCCTGTTCCATAATCTTGTCCCCTGCACAGAAAGAACGAGAGAACGGCTCCAACTTGGCGTTCATGTTCCGTCTCCCATTTGCCGCTGGCCGGGTTTTCAGCATCAGCATGCTAGATACTCTCCTTTACCAGGTCAGAAAAAGGAACAAGTTGGATATATATATATATATATTAGAATATATGCTTCTTTCCAAAGCCAACTACTCAAATCCTTCGTGGACACTCCTTCGGTTTCACTTTGCAAGCAGTTCCATGCTGAATCATGGTGATGGAAGACGAAGGTGCTTGAGATATGGTGACCTCAAAATGAAGTGATTTCAAAGCTTTGTCCTGGGGCCAACATGTCTGCATTTGCCTTTAGTTCTCCTTCCAGAAAGTTGGGTTTCTTGGCTTTTCTCTTTCTTGAAGAGAAGCTTTTCAATCACCATCCCTGAATCACTTCAAATGTTGACTCGAGCCTAACCTGTCAACATCATACCCCTAGCTTCGGTCCCACCAAAAAGACTGATGGATCCTTTCCTCTTTTCAGTCCTTCGTGAAAGATTATATGATCACCATCACAAGATTATTACTTGGTCTGGATACGACGCCTGGATCTGGTTATCTCTGTGCAGTAAGTGTGGTTGTTTGCTATTTGACTTTTCTCTTGGCTGGTTCAAGAGAGGGAGAGTTATTTTGCCTCCAGATATCTCTAAAATGGGTTTAGATCATAGGTTTGCCCCATCTTGGATCTACTCATTGGGAGGCGAGAAGATTCATACTATACCTTCCTTAAGTCTATCTTCAGTAAGGAGAGTAGCATAATTTAATTCAAAATCCACTATCTATTGTGCTTTCTTCTTTTCTCTCTCTCTCTCTTTTACTCCTTCGTGTTCTTTTCTTACTTTACCCAACAGATGAAAATCACAGAAGAGGACCTCTGGATCCGATCCTACGGACGTCTCTTTCAGAAGCTGTGCTCCTCCAGCGCGGAGATTCCCATCGGAATCTACAGAACGGAATCCCACATGTTCTCCACCACCGACGTAAGAAACCAAGAAAGTACAACTCTCGTTACAACAGATCTCTTTGTATCCTAGAGTAGCAAGCAGGAAGAGCTTGTGATCCGATGCTAGAATCCTAGCGTCGGAAGCTCCCTTAGTGATCTTCAAGCCGGATCCCAGCCTGAGATCCACAACAGAAGGGACCAATCCACCCTTACACTTTCAGGCTGAGAATGCTTTAAGAGAGCTATTGGTCTCAACTGGTATTTTTGCCAGTCTACCATTCAGCAAAATGGGGAGAATGTGCTCTGGGTTGTTTTAAAAGACCCTGTGTCAAGTTTTCTTTTTTTCTTTCTCTCTCTTCTCTCTGTCCTCTCTGTTCCCTCCACCTCCACCCCACCCCAGCCTCATGATATCAGAATGCAGGTGAGTATGGTCTGAGTATACCCATATACGCATTTCTTTTCAATGTTGGCTTCTTCAAGTCAAAAGCCAATCACGATGGAGGGGGCTCGGGGACAGGATCACACAACATGCATAATAGGTTCAGGTAACAACATTGTGCTCCAATCTGGAAACCCTGATTTAGCTTCGTGTTGATGATCTGGTTGATCTAAGATAATCAGGCAAGAGCTGGGCTCACCAAAATTCATTGATTAACTACCTGCCCGGTGCTTTTTTTAACCCTCTCTAGCATGTTGTTTGATCCCGATGAATTCTCGCTGATTCAACCTAAATCCTTTCGGTCAACGGTGGCTTTAATTGCTAACCAATGATCCCTTTTTAAAAGTTTCCTCTTTGTTAGGGTAGATTACTGCTTTTTCTATATCTCACAATTCCATGGAATCAGAAGGACTTCTCCTGGGAATCATCCCCATGAAATGGGACAACCCAACATGGCCAACTTGCTGGAGGACAATTCAAGAATTCGATTTAATTATTTAAAATAGTTGAAGAAAATTATTTTAGTTTTTGTCCTTCACATTTCATTTTGTCCCTCCTTTGGCATCCTTTCTTTGATGGTTCCATTCCACTATTTCTTCCATATTAGTGCAAGTCTTGTCTCGCGGCGAATTGGTCCTGGGTTGTTGGCCATGGCAATTTGTCCTATCACCAGTTGGCCATAGTGAGTTGGCCTTGGCGAGTTGGCTGTGGCAAGTTGGCCATGGCAAGTTGGCCTTGGCGAGTTGGCTGTGGTGAGTTGGCCATGGCAATTCGTCCCATGATGAGTTGGCCATGGTCAATTGACCATGGCGAGTTGGCCATGGCGAGTTGTCTCTGGTGAGTTGGCCATGGCAATTTGTCCCATGATGAGTTGACCATGGTCAATTGACCATGGCAAAATTGGCCTTGGTGAGTTGGCCATGGTGAGTGGGCCATGGCGAGTTGGCCATGGCGTTGCCGTAGACCCTCACCCCCCTCCCACCCGTTGATGGCTTCCTTCTCATCATCTACTGGTGTTCCCAGTCACAGATTTCAATCAATGTGGAAGACTGCGAAGACCTCAAGGAAGGGAAGGAGACTGGCAACGCCAAGCCGCACCACCATCACCGGAATTCGTGTCCGGCTGATCAGACGGAGCACCCACTTCTCCGGAGGAAAAGCATGCAGTGGGCTCGGCGACTGAGCCGGAAAGGAGCCAACAAGCAGACCTCCAAGACGGCCGAGTGGATCAACCAGCAGAGGCTGAACCTCTACCGGCGGTCGGAAAGGCAGGAACTGTCTGAGCTTGTGAAGAACCGCATGAAACATCTGGGCTTGCCCACAACAGGGTACGGTAAGTGCTTCCCTTAGCTTCTGCCATCAACTGAAAGGCCTTGTTTGTTTTCCCCCAACATTTTGTAGCTTGGAATTCTTCAATGATGAATCCTTTTCTTGGTTTCTTCTCTTGTAGCAAGAGCTCTTAGTTTCTGGACAATTTTCACTTCTTCCACACCGTGATCCTTTTCAAGGGCTCCCCTCTGCTCCTACTATATTTGATCCTTGGTGCTCTCTGAGCTTGGTTGTCTTGTTGTCTTATTTCATAACCCAGCTACGTAACATCATCAGTGCCAGAGGGAGTGGGGTTTGCTCTCTGTTTCCAAGGTAGGAATGAAATGTCTGCAAGGAAAGGGGCTGAGCTCAGAGAGCACCAAGGACCCCTCAGTACAACGCCTGAACTACAAATATTTCTATTGGTCTTTATTTACACATTGTTTACATTAACCCAGCATGTTGGCTGAGGAATGCTGGGAGTTGAAGTCCACCATCTTAAAAGTTCCAAAGTTTAAGAAACCCTGGCTTGAAATATTGATACCCCATTCCTCAGCAGCAGCTTCTAGAAGAGCTGACCCAGATAAATATTTGCAGTTCTACCGCTGGAGAAACAAAAGGAGGAGGGAGAGAGGGAGGGATGGAAGGAAGGAGAGGGAAAAAGAGAGGGAGAGGGGAAGAGGAAGGTGTTATAAAGGAGATAGGAAAGGGAGGGAAATGGAAATGCCAGATTTTATTTTATTTTTTCCTTTTTTTTCAATGTCATTATATCCAACAGAGAGAAAGGATTTTTATCAGACCCAGCTCCTGGGTACATTCAGGCTATCTCTTTGTATTCTAACTGGCTGAAGCTGCTGTTACTTCTTTGATCTCCAAAACATCAATGTTGCATTCCGTTTTTCAGAAAGGAATTTTATCTCCAACCGCGGGGATAAAATTGTGCCCAATTTAAAGCAGAGAAGGAAGCTTCATGATGCTCTTGGTCTTTGCTTCTTTTGATGGAGCCACATAAGAGAGAGGGAGGGAGGGAGGGAGAGAGAAAGAGAGAGAGAGAGAGAAGTCAGTAGCAAACGTGATGGCGTTTAACCTGCATTGATCAATCGTGATTAATGCATAGGTAGAAAAATTCCACTCAGGAGTTTGCACAAAGCCTTCAGATAAAATAGAAACCAAGCCAATATAGTTGCTCAATATACTAAGTCCCACAGGTGCTTTTCCAAAAGGCAATTTGAGTTTCTTGGTTGTTGTTACTGTTTTTTTAAAATGTTTCACTTCTCACCCAAGAAATTTCTTCAGTTCTAACAGTCTGGTGGGGAACAGCAGGATTTATATTCCTGGCAGTTATCTGGTCTTAAAGGTAAAGGTAAAGGTTCCCCTCGCACATATGTGCCAGTCGGTTCCCGACTCTAGGGGGCAGTGCTCATCTCCGTTTCAAAGCTGGAGAGCCAGCGCTGTCCGAAGACGTCTCCGTGGCCATGTGGCCGGCATGACTAGACACCGAAGGCGCACGGAATGCTGTTCCCTTCCCACCAAAGGGGGTCCCTATTTTTCTACTTGCATTTTTTACCTCCTTCCGAACTGCTAGGTTGGCAGAAGCTGGGACAAGTCATGGGAGCTCTCTCCATCACTAGGAATTCGAACCGCAGAACTGCCGACCTTTCTGATCGACAAGGCTCAGCCACTGAGCCACTGCGTACCCATCTGGTCTTATAAGAATATAAATCCTTCCCTTTCCCACCAGTCAGTTAGAACTGAAGAAGCTTCTTGGATGAGAATTAATTAATTTAATTTAATTTATTAGATTTATACCTCGCCTCTCTTCCCTGGTCAAGAGAAATGTTTGCAAAAGAAAGGGGGGAAAAAACAAAGAAAGTCCAGTTGCCTTTTGGGGAAAAAGAAGCTTTGGGGCAACCATGACCTGGATGACTGACAATCTCCCAAGACATTCAATATACTAAGCTTGGGGAGGGTTAATCCTCAGTGGGTTGTACAAATCCAGGCTCTTAGCTTTGTTTATAGTTTGATGCACCCTTGAAACTCAGAAGTTGGGTTAAGCATGTTGGGTGTGAATTTAGCCAGGGAATCCTGGGCTGGGTAGAATAGCAATGGGCAGATTTAAAAGGACAGGTGGTGTTTTGTCGTTATTCAGACTGTTTTCACGCCAAGATCACAGTGGTCTGATTCCATCATTCCATGTTCATCCATGTCCATGTCCACATTCCAATAGATAGAGACTTTGGGAAACCTTAGCAAGCTTGAAGATTTTCCTTGACATCCACTTAAAAATATATATATATCTTAAAAGAAATTGTAGGATCAGTGTGACCTAGAGGTGAAAAAATCCAGGAAAAAAAGAGACAGAGACAGAGAGACAGAGACAGACAGAGACAGGCAGAGACAAACAAACAGACCAACAGACAGACAGACAGAGACAGAGAGAGAGGAAAATTAAATGATCATTGAATATCTTCGTATTTTAGCCACTGAATCTCCCCATCACCAATCTAACATAGCCACAAATAAACTCTAGGGAAGTGCTGTTGAGTGAGAGACCTCAGGGGACAAAAACAGAGTTTCTCTTTCTTTTTTTGTTACGATGAAAACCTTTTCAGTCCATTGTTTAAAGGGAGGTTGCTTTTCTTCCCCCCACCCCTTTCCTTCTGCAGAATTCTTTTGGGCCATCTCTCGCTGCATGCTTTCACTTCTGCTATCCAAATGATATGGTGCCCTGAATTTCCCGGTCTGCAAAATTCTTTTCTTCCAAATTCAGCCCTGCAAACCTGAATCGTTGGCTTTCCCCCCCGGATAGCCAGCCATTTTGTAATTTTTGGGAGGTCCCCAAAACGAAGAAACTTAGAACAAATTGCACCACCCGATTAGATTCCTGCCTTGAGCAAAAAGCTAAGATGGGTGTCTTGCAAAGTGCTCTGGGATTAGCTGGCTCCATTGCAAAATAATCTTTTTCCCAGAGTTCATGCATAACAAAATCCCGTTTATTTTGAAGTCCCTGAGGATGCTAGCACTTTTTGGGGAGGGGTCCTTACCCATTTGCCTGATTATGTTTCTCAAAATAGGGAGGGGTTGATGGTTTTCTGGTGCTAAAACGGTTGAGGGTTCCTTGCAATTTCTTTCTAAATTTCCTCAGTATTCCTTCTCAAGCTGGGAAAACCAAGCAAGGGCCTTCTTTAACCAGGTCTGCATCCAAGCTTTGATGGGCCTGGAGTTAGCTAAATTGGCCAAAGTTAATGAAAACATTTGCAAGAAAACAAGCAAGCTCAGAGAGCACCAAGGACCCCTCAAATTGCCCCAAATTTAAAGGAAGTCAGCCCTTTAGCTGAGGTGTCTGTAAAGCTTGAAAAAGTATGCAATTTAGTTTAAAGAAAGCTGGCCCTTTAGCTAGGATGTCTGCAAAGCTGAAAATGGACAGGATGAAATCACCCAATGCTTGAAAGGACTGTGCGGGGGGGGGGGGGACCCCAGTGGAGCAGAATAACAGAGTTGGAAGGGACCTTGGAAGGTCTTCTAGTCCAGCCCCCTGCTCAAGCAGGAGACCCTATGCCATTTCAGGCCAATGGCTGTCCAGTCTCTTCTTACAAACCTCCAGTTGTTGGAGCGCCCACAACTTCTGGAGGCAGGTTGTCCCACTGACTTAATTGTTCTAACTGTCAGGGAATTTCTTCTGACTTCTAGACTGGATCTCTCCTCACGACAAAGCATATTGAGTAAACCCTCAAGATCTGCTCAAGGTTTTCATAAGGGCAGTAGAAGGACTGGTCAAAGAAGATGGTTCTTCGGTCCGTCTTGTTTAAGTGAGATTGTCCGAAACCTGTTTTTATGACATGTTACCTGTTGGTTCACGCAACACCATTAACGCCCAGCGTCCTTTTAATTTGCTTGCTCTTCTTTCTGAACTTATATGTACATATATATACTTTGGGCTACACGATTTGGCCCCTGTGACCACCGAATCTCGTTTCTGAATACTTTCTGAATCGCTGCTTGCTGATTTTTTTTTCTCTTCTCTTTCTCTCCGTTTATGTCTGTGCTGTGTCGTGTTCTCTTTTTCTTTTTTTTCCCCCCACCCTTCCTTCCCTTTCTCCCGTTTGTTTTCTGTTTGTTTCTTCTTCTTTTTTTTTTCCTCCCCTTCTCTGTGCGCTCCGTAGAGGATGTAGCAAATTTAACAGCCTGTGATGTGATGAACCGAGTAAACCTTGGATATTTGCAAGGTAAATAGTCAAGTCACCAAGACGTGGCCCGCTGAATTCCTGGGGTAGAAAACACCCTTTGCAGAAGGACAGCATCCTGGGTGGAGGTTTTAAAAAAGCAGAGGAGGTGGCTAGCAAGACAAAAACACGGCAGGGTGTGCATTTAAGGTGTCTTCTGGAGCGCAGACGTGATCAACAGTGCCCCATTCACCCCCCCAAGAGAGAGAATCCAGAAATACTCTCAATTAAAGATACATTCAGTCAGTCAGAACCGAAGAAGCTTCTTGGATGAGAAGCAAAACGCCTTCCAGGAAAAAAGTCTAGTTTCCTTTTGAAAAAGCACTTTCGGGACAACCCCGACCGGGATGACTGAGAATCTCCGTAGATGTGACACCAAAGGTAGCCCAACTGGGTTCACCAAGTTTGTTTCCTAGATGAGCTGCATTCTTACAATACGCTAACTCGGTCAGCATTCATGTGATGGGCAAACCCAGATGATTAGTTAGTCTGTGTTGCATCCCCTTGAGCAAACCAGGGAAGGGAGTTATGTCCATCATCAGGCTGAATCCCTCGTGCGAAGGTAACGCAGGTTCAAACGCCGTGGTTTTCCCCCTTAGCTTAAGGCAGGATCCAAGCCATTTGAGCAAACAACACATTTTGATTTCTGCCTGGGGGTTTGGGGGGGGGGGGACGGCCACGTTCTTAAAGCCGTAAGCGTAGCTAAGGGGCTTCACTCCATCATGACCCATGATTGAAACGAAACGAGATAGTCCTCCCTTGGTCCCAGAACCAGCTTATTGGCACGAGGGTTGCTGCAGTTTAGTCATTAACTTCCCCTTTGGAAATGAACGCAAGGCGGCCTTCGAATAGCTCCCCACGCAAGAGAGGTTTTTTTGGGGGCAGTTAAGGAGCCGTTGAGTGGAAAGAGCCCTTGCTGCAAAGTAGCATCCTGCAAAATCAATGATCTGTTGCAGCTGGCAGTCCGTTAATCAAAGCCTCCTAAAAAACCCAGTCGATGATTATTTGGTCGGGCGTCTTCCAGAGCCCCTCTCTCTTTCCGTGATGTAGCCAATCTTTGGATGTGTAACCTTGGAGGTCTTCTACTCCAACCCCCTGCTCAGACAGGAGGCCCTATACCAGGGGTCTCCGAACATTG
>JANHGC010010559.1:70349-82037 GCA_027560395.1 Boaedon fuliginosus | reverse complement strand
AGATAGATAGATAGATAGATAGATAGATAGATAGATAGATAGATAGATAGATAGATAGATAGATAGATAGAGCAATAGCACTTATATACCCCTTCATGGTGCCTTACAGCCCTCTCTAAGCGGTTCACAGAGTCAGCCTATTTGCCCTCAACAATCTAGGTCCTTATTTTACTGACCTCAGAAGGACGGAAGGCTGAGTCAGCCTTGAGCCAGATCGAACTGCTGGCAGTCAGCAGAGTCAGCCTGCAATACTGCAGTCTAACCACTGTGCTACCAAGGCTATTATTCTTTCTATTGTGTTCACATTTTTAAAACCGAAATTTAAACCGTTCCCGCATCGATCTACTGATTTAATTGACTTAGAAGTTTATCTGAGCACAAGTGAGCTTTTCCAAAGCATGGGGTTCCTACTCTTCATATTTTCTTTGGCAGCCTTATACCAGGATATATATCTTGGGCAGGGTGTTGGACTAGATGACCTACAAGGTTCCTTCCAACCCTGTTAATCTGTTAATCTTTGTACCCTGTTTTACACAATGCATGCAATGCTCCTGAGTGTGACGGTGTGGTTCTTCAATTGTAATTATGTTAAAGAAAGCCCAAGAAATATACTGAATATACTGAACAAAAATGTGAGAACTTCCTATGATAACAGTTACACCAATTCTCTTCCACTCCTAGTTTGACTTGCCAAAAACTGGGCTAATAAGGTTAATAAGTATCTTAAATATAACGGGGGAATTTGGTGATTTAGAATTCAAAATTCTCCCATCAAAGCAATCCCCTCTTCTTTTTCCTTATGCTGGAGCACTTAGGTCTTCTTTCATAGATTTTGCTCTATCAAAGTCAGATGGTTGGCCAATCAATTTTACAAATAAATAAATAACTTTAGAAAATCACTGGGTAAATCAGTGGTGTGGGGTTGGCCCCACAGGAGTTTTGGTATGTCCAGTCGTCTTCCAGATGTTTTTGCTGAGATGCCAAAATTACCTCGAAGCCCCTTTTCGTAATGCTTTGTAGTCTTATGAAGTCTCACAAGATTTTTGATGGCTGGGGTGAGAGAGGATCTCGAATGATGGAACTATGGATCATCTGAAGAACTTCGGGGCTACCGTCCACCTCAAGCTATAAACTGAGCTGTTTGACCCTATATCTCCATATCTCAATCTTGGTCACTTGAAGAAGGGTAGGACTTTCTTCCAGAATTGGTCAGCCGGCAAGTCTGGCTGGAGAATTGTGGGAGTTGAAGCCCACCACATCTTCAAGCTGCCACGGTTGAGAAGCACCGCCCTAGACAACCTCTCCCTTTCTCGCCAGGTATTTAATACGACCCGATCCCCTCGCCCACGTGGAAAACGAAGGTCACAGTCGGAAGAGCAGCGGTCATAAGAACGCCAACCCGGAAACGCGAGACGAGACGCAACTCTGAGTAACTCCCTCTTCCTGCACGGAAAATAACACCTCTTTGTTCATGCATGGACCTGCATCAAAATTACCAATAAATCTAGGAAGGGAAGAAGACGTTTTGCAGGGGACGCCCGTTGTGCTTTGCACTGAGCAAGTTTAAAAGATGACTTTGTTCAGGCTGGGCTCTGGATTCAGGATCTGCAGAGCTGGTATGAGTGACCGCTCCCCCGCCCCCCGGTTCCTGGCCTGGTTCTGGGTTCTTCTCCCAAAGGACTCCAGGTGGCTGGAGAAGCTTAGAACTTTGGAGATAGCCCCTCTTGTGGATGGACAATTCGTACGCCACTTGGTTTTAAACTTTTTCTATCGTTTCAGAAGGGTTGTTGGGTGGGGGAAAGAAGAAAAAAAAAACACTATTAAAAATATACCACAACTGGTGAACATGTCTTCATTGGCGTAAACCGCGGGGGCTTGCGTATGACCCCCTGTGCCGTAGCAGAAGCCCGGAGAAGAAGGAAGACCCAGGTCAGCAATGCGGAAGAACGTCAAGTCTCAGAGCCCGCGTTCCACAAGGTCAGTGGCAAAACTAAGTAGTTGCAATTCACACAGCACAGTAGGTCTTGCTTGGTTTGACAGCCAAGCAACAGTTGACTCAATGCGTCTTACACAACCTCAGTTGAAGGAATGAGTTTGCTATCCCGGGTTAAGGTTGCTGTAGGAACACAGGCAGGGTTTGCTAAATTACGTTTCTCTCGGCCGAAGGCCGGGTGGGTGCGTCGTTGCGTGGCTTTGCGTTGACCCAACATTCAAAGGAAGTTGGGTCAACGCAACGTGTCATGTTCAATCTCGCTTCATTCTCTACTGGACGCCTAAACCCAACTGCATGGAATCTGTCCTTCTCAGTCATGGATTTATCTTTATGGGACCAATATGGCTTCCAAAATTCAACTTCCTGGGCCTCTTTGTATAAAATAACGTCTTAAACCCTGTAACCCAACCCAGTGTTTTCCTTGCCTTCCTTCTTGTCCTGCTACGAAACATCTTCTACTGTGTTCATTTATATCTTAAATC
Organism: Boaedon fuliginosus; assembly: GCA_027560395.1. Classification (NCBI taxonomy): domain Eukaryota; kingdom Metazoa; phylum Chordata; class Lepidosauria; order Squamata; family Lamprophiidae; genus Boaedon; species Boaedon fuliginosus. The sequence goes on along the minus strand of JANHGC010010559.1, from coordinate 79,562 downwards.
AGAGGGGAAATCTATTTCAGTACAGCTGTTTGGATCAGAGCATTTCGTTTTTACGATTCCTCCTGAATTATCGACCTATGTAAAATAAATACTTTATTTTTAGAGGATTCCTGCCACCTGGATGCCCCTAAAATGAAGAATATTTATTTTTAATGTGCTTAGTTAAAAGACCTTTCTTTGGATGGTGTGGCACTGCACCAAGAGAATTGATCCCCAAATGATGTTAAGGTTTGCAGCATCCACAGAAAATATTTCTTAAGCAAGACTGACTTCAGGACATAACTCTCTTTTGGAAATAAAATATCTGGGCCCTCAATATATATTTTTTCATCCAAAGACGTTTTTATTTCTTTGGACAACCACTGCTACAAAAGCAAATGGAATAAAGGAGGGAGAGAGAAATACATTTTTGAAGAGTTACTTTCTATGTATTGTGATCACTTAAATATTTTCATTCTTCATTTTTTTCCTGGAAAGCTCGGCACGAATAGGATACTATATTTTGTCTATTTTTTTTACTATAGTATTAACAGAAATTTGGGGCTCAGTTGAGGTCATAAGTCTGTAAATGTTTAAGGCCTCTGTCTTTCCAATCACAGAAGAAGTTACAGCTTTCTGATCTTCTACCAAACCTTTATTCAAGCAGAAATACAAAACAGATTGGGGATTACAAGTCAACAGAGTCTTTCTGATATGTTCTGTCAGTTGGGTGCGTTATCCATCCCATTCTTCACCTTGGCTTCCTCCTCCTTCTCCTTCTCCTCCTCAGCTGGAAGGGGGAAATCAATCTGGAACATCTTGTGAACCAAAGGGCAGAGGGTCATGATGCTGTGAGTCTTTGGGTTGGTATCTTCTGGGATGGCCGAAAAGGTCACTTGACTACAGCTCGTGATGGAGATGGGTAGCTGGTGCAAAGATGGGTTGGCATCTGCTCTGAAACAAAAGCCACTAACAACGGGGGATGGAGTCACTGGATCTTCTTCACTGCCCTCCGAAAGCTTCTCACCATCCAAGGCCTCCAACAGGATTTCTTCCGAAAACTGGACTTCTTCACCCAAGCTTCTGAACGCTTTCTTCTCTGGAGGCCTTGGGTCCACCAAACGATCCGCGAGAGACGTAGGTTCGGTATCCGGGACCTTCTGGAAATCCGTCGACTGGTCCTGATGCTTCAAGATTGACTCCGTCATGGGACCCTCGACGAACACGGAGGGCGGGGGGAAGGCGGTTGTGCTGATCAACGGAGAAGGGTACTCGTAGATGGAATCGATTTCCACTGGACCGTAGGATCGGAGAGAGCTGGGCTGGAAGTCCGGGAAACAAGCTGCTAACCAGCGTTCCTCTGACCGCGTCTTCGCGATATTGTGTGGAGCGCCCAGAAACGTTAGGGCAAATTCATTCTCTGCAAAACCAAGAGGGGAAAACCCATTGAGATGGTCGCCTTGGCCCTACCCTAGTTCAACAAGGGTAGATGCTACTTGAGGGGTGAAGATGTTTCCTTCTGTTAGTTCACGTTGATGACTCAAGCGCTCCTCCGCCGCAAACCCATCGCGGCCTCCTGTCTGGAACAGGGGTTTGGACGAGAAGACCTCTCTGAGATCCCTTCCCTTCCTAGGATTCTATGTTCAATGTTTCTTTCTTTGGCCTTAATTGACCGTGCCAGTTGGGAATTGTAGTTTATTGGGTTACAACTCTTAATGATAACCACAGTCGTAACTGTGAAAAAATGGTAATAAGTTGCATTTTTCAGGGTCGTTGTAACTGTACGTGCTACCGGTATTAGGCTACCCAGCCTATCTGGGTTCGCATGTATTTTGTGAGCTAAAATGGGTTAAACTGGTAAGTAGGTTATTGGTGTTGTTGGAACACAGTTTATTTATTTATTTTTATTTTATTTATTTGTATTTATACCCCGCCTCATTTCCCCTATAAGGGGAACTCTAGTTGGGTGTCCCAAAGGTGTTTTTTCAAGAGGCAACTGGACTTTCTGTTTTTGTTTTGAAGACATTTCACTTCTCATCCAAGTAGCTGCTTCAGCTCTGATTGGATGGTGGGGAATGGAAGGATTAATACTCCTTGCAGACAGCTGGTCCTTTGCATCCTTTTCGAGGGTCGTTGAGGCCACTTGGAGGTTTATCTGTGTTCTCAGGATCACTGCCGGCCTCAATGACCCTCTAAAAGGATGCAAATGACCAGTGGTCTACAAGGAATGTAAATCCTTCCGTTCCCCACCATCCAGTCAGAGCTGAAGAAGCTTCTTGGAGGAGAAGCGAAACGTCTTCAAAGAAAAACCAGGAAGTCCAGCTTGGCTTTTGAAAAAGCTTCTTTGGGACAACCATGACCTGGATGACCGAGAAGCTCCATAGACAGACATAGTTGGTACGTTACCTTTAAGGCGGACTGCATCGGTAGAGGACCATTGAGTACTGGCATCTAGAAATGTCCTCCTTGGACCAATGCCTGGTTGACCACATCTCCTTGGATTTACAGAACAAGGAGCTGAGCCTTCGCAATCACAGTTTTGGCATTTCCAGATCCTGCTCAGGATGGACTCCTTTCTAGTAAGGAAGCTTGGGTCTTCTTGCCTGCTCCTAGACTTCCTGTGGCTGAGAATTGTTTCTCTAGCTTGTTGAACCTCCTCTAACTCCTGAGGTGCTCTTGCTCTTTTCCTAGGACAATGAGGAACCGAGAACCACTCAGGACAAGGGTCCTTCAAATGATGGAACCTGTTGACTTCTGGTTGGCTGGATACGCTAGAAAGAGAAGGCGTGGGGGTGACCTCACAGGTTGGATGCAGAGGGCAAGGTTTCCACCTCCGGCTTCTATTGGGTGGGCTTGCAAAGGAGAGATGAAGATCAGACCTCCTGGGATCCTTTCTCCCCGTCCAACTTCCTGGCCGGTGTCTCAAGTCCGAAGCTGGATCGCTTTCAGGAGATGCGAAGGCAACTTGGGATTGGTGGTAGGGATGTCCACGATTGCTCCTGTTTCTCCTCAAGCAACCGGGAGATGCCTGGGGGTGGCTTCTGCCCTGACGAGACTCGTTTCTCATGGAAGGAGACGTACGAGAAGAAGCTCTGTTTTGCTCGATCTTCATGGCACTTCCGTCAGGGAAATCTATATGGACCAGAGCCGGCAACGGCTGGGTGTCTCTACAGTGAACCTTGGGGTGCAAAGTTTGGTTGTTCATCCGGTGATCTACTTGCTCTCCCAAGCCTGGAATAAATAATAGTGCCGTTGGAAAATCAGAACCTCTAATAGTGCCCCAGATGATGTTCTAAAGTACAGGATGGGACAACCCCCCATGGCCAACCTACCACGGCCAATTCAACACAGCCAACTTACTCTTGTGGATTCACTCACCTGGTTGCATCCTCGCTATCTGATCCACAGTGGCAGGTGGAACACGGGAACCCCTTAACCCACGCATGCATGTCGGGCAGTATTGGTCTCGGGTGTTGGTATTGTCCTGGGGAGCTGGATAGCCAGGCTGGCCGAAGACTGGGCATCTCGTTTCGTGTCCTTTCTCACAGAGGGTGACGATGCTTCGACCCATCGGGTCCACGGATAAATAGGCCACCAGCGGGCTCTGGAATCTCGCCTGCTCCCCGAAGCAAATTTGAGAAGCGGAGACGATCGGCCCGCAGCGGGTTCCTCTTGAGCAGCGACCTCCTTCCAACGCCGAGCTCTCTGGAGCCGGAAGACCGGAGAGGATCTGGGAATCCCCGCCGGAGGTTTTCGTTCCTGTATTCATGGGAGGTTTGACCCCGCTGCTCGAGAGCGCCTTTTCGTTCCTCGAGGGGTTTGCGAAGGGCAACCGGCAGCCGCAACATTTGGGGAGGCAACAACAGCAGAACAGGCTCACGGTAAAACCGAGGAAAAAGCCACCTGCTGGTACCAAAATGGTAAAAAAAGAAAATGCTTAGATGCTCGTTGTTGTGCTCTTTTTATGTCTACATCGAGAGACATTAAACGCAGGGATTAGTGGAGAACCTAGATGGAGAACCTAGACGTTGGATGGAGAACCTAGATGTTGGATGGAGAACCTAGACGTTGGATGGAGAACCTAGATGTTGGATGGAGAACCTAGACATTGGATGGAGAACCTAGATGTTGGATGGAGAACCTAGACGTTGGATGGAGAACCTAGATGTTGGATGGAGGACCTAGACGTTGGATGGAGAACCTAGATGTTGGATGGAGAACCTAGACGTTGGGTTATCATTCCCATCAGTCTCAGGTAGAGCAGCCAGTGCAGAGTAGCCTTTGTTTAGCAACCACATTTGACACCTGCAGCTTGGTTGTTAAGTGAAGCAGTCACCAGATGAAACCAGGATTATCCTTTGATGAACTTCTTACTTAGGTTTTTCAATGTGCTTTTCAGACTTGCAAAAGTCATAAATGCGACAACTGGTTGCAAAGTTACTTTTATCATCATCGTCGTAACTGCAGATGGCCACTCAGTGAACCAGTCACTAAACAAGGACTACTTGGAATGAAAAAGATGGCGGTGATGGGTTAAAACCTTTGGCAGAAGCCAAAATAGAGAAACTGCTCTACCCATTAATAGCACTAGCACTTAGACTTATATACTGCTTTATAGTGCTTTATAGCCCTCTTTAAGCAGGTTACGGGGTCAGCCTCTGGCCCTCAACAATCTGGGTCCTCATTTTACCCACCTGGGAAAGACAGAAGGCTGAGTCAACCTTGAGCCCCATCAGGATCGAACTCCTGGCAGTGGGCATAGTCAGCCTGCAATACTGCGTTCTAACCACTGTGCCACGCTGGCTCTCTTGGTGTAGAAATCTAGAGCAGAACTAGTTGTGACCTCCAGGTAACTGAAATGATATAGGGTCTCCTGCTTGAGCAAGGGGTTGGACTAGAAGACCTCCAAGTTCCCTTCCAACTCTTGTTATTATTGCTCTGTTAACTGGCATCCCCTAATCTCTAACCACAGGTCAAGGAAGTTGAAAGTTCAAAGGGTCAAGAGGTTGGCTACTCTCGGCCTGGATTAATCAATGAAAAGCATTGCAATCCATCCATATAACTCAACTTTATGACCGCTCCCATGATGCCTTACCCAACAAACCACAGATCAGCTTGACAGTTCCTGATCGTGAGGGCGGGAAGTCGAAGGTTGAGAACAGCGGGGAAGACAAATAGCTGGAAGGGGATGGAGCACACCCCAGAAGCTTGCTGCTGGTCACTGGGTGTCCTTCAAGAAAGGAAGGTCTTTTGCAAGTGACCCCAGTAGGCGATTGGATTTTAGCCTCTACTGATTGCATGGACTCGATCAACTGGCAGTTGCAAACCCAGGGATTTCTATGAAGAAGCAGGAAGTTGATGGAATCTGGGAGAGTCGGTAACGTGGTCAGCCTGTTCTGGAATAACAAGAGATCTTGGAGGGCCTGCAAAGGTTGGAAGGCTTCCTGGTTGATAAAGAGGATGTTATTAATTGACAAGTCCAGCTTGGTCAAGGAAACCAAGCCCAAAAAAGCATCCATGGGGAGATACTGAATCATATTGGAGGAGACCACCAGCTCATCAAGCGTGTTTAAGTTCTCAAAAGTCCTCGGGGGAAGGTAGGTGATTCTGTTGAGGTCAAGGGAGAGTTTCTTGAGTTTCGGCATCTCCATGAACCATGTGCCCTTCAAAGCGTCCAAGCTGTTGTTGGTTAGAATCAAATCTTCAAGATAGAGAAGGCCTGAGAAAGCCAAGGGCTCGATGGTGCAACTGACCAGCTGGTTGTTGCTGAGATCCAGAATCTTCAGCGGGTTGATGTAAGGTGTGAAAAAGGTGAAGTCGGCCAAGGAGGAGACGAGGAATCCGGTGATTGACAAGAAATAAAGATTGGTGAAATTGCTGAAGGACAGAGGAGGTATCTCACTAAGGTTCCCTTGCTGTAGAAGGATCTGCTGGGTGGAACTTGGCAAAGCTATTAAGACTGGAAACAGCGAAGAGGGAAAACAGGATATGCTTAGAATGAAAAAAAATAACATCGGTTATCTATGTTTTGATTTCTGAAAATACCTGGGAGAGATTGAAGTCATGGCAGATGGACTTCTTTTCTTTTTTGGTTTCAAAACAGGTTTTTTTGGCTTGGAACCAAAGAACGAAAAGAACCCCAGTTGCCATCACTCAACTTGTAGACAATATCTCCTCGATGAGAAGATGACTGAGAATCCTCCTCCTGCAACGTAAAATGAAGGTGCTTGGAAGGGGACCAGAGTGAACTGAATCTACTAGAGGTCTCCAACTCTAGACTGATGCTACTCTTTGTAGGAGCAATTTCAAAAGAAAGCATCAAGGATGCACAGGCCAAAATTGTAGACCTCAACAAACTGATTAAATCTGGTGTCCGCTGAACGGAACTAACTTTGGAGCCAACTTTGATATACTAACCTAGCATTCTAACCCAGGTTTGCTCCGAATGGTGTTCCTTTTCTCCAAGGGCTGAAAAGACTGATTAAACCAAGGTTCCCAGTCTTGACAACTTTAAGATGTGTGGACTTCAACTCCCAGAATTCCCCAGCAAGCTAAATTCTGGGAGTTGAAGTCCACACATCTAAACAGTTGCCAAGTTTGGGATTAAACCAGTCTTCCAGAATCAACATAATTCCAGCCATTGTGATGATTCTGGAAAACTGGTTTAATCCCCCCCAGTTTTTTTTTAACCAATCAATAAAATACACTACATTAGATGGGTTTTTTGAGGGAGGGGGTTGTGTGTGTGCATAACTTGTGCTAGTTCTCTTGTGATCATTGCATTTCCCAAGTGGATACACACTTGCAAAGCACATCTTAATAAAACTGTAAGGGAGGGTCTTAATAAAACCATCAGGCAGGACAAGAAGCAATGGATGGAAATTAATCAAGAGAGAACCAACCTAGAACGAAGAAGAAATTTCCTGGAAGTGAGGAACAATTAATCAGTGGAATAGCTTGGCTCCAGAAGTTGTGGGTGCTCCAACATGGGAGGATTTAAGAAGAGGTTGGACAGCCATCTCTCTGAAATGATACAGGGTCTCCTGCCCAGGCAAGGGGTTGGACTAGGAGATTTTTCAACTCTGTTATTCTGTTAATCAACAGTAGATGACTTTAGCGAGGGAACTGGGCTCAAACTGTGGCTTGCACATGTTTAACTGGGCTTAAGAGTCCATTCCTAGATGCTAACCGGAAACTCTTACATGTATACCACCACCATGGCATGAGAATAGCCTGTAAATTATCTGTTGGTGGAAACCACGGAGGGAGAAAGAAACAGCTAGAAGCCCTGAAGATGCTCACCATCTTCATATGAAAATCTCCAAACCAGAGATGTTCCTATTGGGCATTGTTACGGAGAATATTAATAAGACTAATATGTATTGGGTCCTACGTGCGTTGCCGGCAGCTCGTATAGTGTTTGCGCAAGGCTGGAAAAGTAACAAAGTCCCTACAGAGACACAGATTATAAGGAAAGTTTTGGAGTGTGCTGAGATGGCGAGATTTAACATTAAAAATTAAAGAAAAAGAGGACGCAGAATATTATCAAATTTGGGAGCTCTTTGATGTTTGGTTAAAGGGTAGATATGGAGATGTAGAGATTACAGATTTAGATAACTAGAAAACACAGGGATAATAGTGCAGGAGCTATTGTGTTAGTGAACTATGTTATAGATAAGGAAGCCAATATCAATATATTTATGTGCTTACATGAATCGAGGATATAAGCGTTAAAAAGAATTTGGACCTATAATTGTACCCCGGACACACAACATCTAATGAAGTCTTTGCTTGTAAAAAAAGAGAGAGAGATGCTCACCATCTTCGAGCGAAGACACATCCTCACATTCAACGGTATCTATGGAGCACAGCTGGCAGTTGGGGGGACAGGGAAGAACACGCCTCAAATCGAGAAACAACAGAGCCACAAATCCTGCGATCCCTGCCGAGTTCAAGCACAGAAAGGCCACCATCTTCCTTGGAATGCCATCCCGTTCCCCGTTTCCCAGACCAGATCCCCGCCGGATCCCACAGACAAGAAGGCAACAAATAAGGATGTCCACTTGCCGTTCCTTTGCAGAGTTCTCTTGACCTCATCCATGGAGAGAGAGAGAGAGAGACCGGGCTCGCAGGACCAAGGACAGCTCTCGAGCGTCCCACTCTTTTCTTCTGGTCGGTGGCTTCCTTACTCCGAGGAGGAGAGCCGTAGAGCGGATGAACGTTTTGCTGAGTAAATACTTAAAGACCACGGAGTTTCGTTTTAGAGGAGAGGCACGGGATTCAGCGGGATTTCAGGAGGACCGGTTTTTGCCTGCCCTGTGGTTTTGGCAGGCTGTGGTTTACTGGGTGTTGGGTTTAGGGTGTGGCGTGAATTTAGGAACTTGTGTCTAAGTTCACACCGCACTCTAAACCCAACGGGTCTTTTTTTAAAGAAAAAAAAATCGCACACCTCTTGAATTAAAAGCCCTCTTTGGAGTTACGCATAGGGTTACTCAAATGATTCACTAAGCATAAATTTAATCCCCCGATGGACTAAAGGATACAAGAATCCTGTATTGTGTATAAACTGTGTACAGGATAAACTGTGTGGCTGTTATTTTATTTTAGGGTGAGGCAATTTTGGGAAGAGAACACTTTCCCTCCCCCATCCCCAAGTTTTTTTTTTCAAAGCTATCTGAGAGAAGCAATTAAAATCCAGCCAGTTGACATTATTCATCCTTTGCCATTTTTATTCAGCCGAAAAGAGCTGTGGTCTTGCAGAGATTTCAAAATAAACCGATACACGTTTAACAGATAGGTTCTCGTTACAGAAACATGCAAACAGAAGGGATCAAGCCCCTTCCTCATAAAACATGCGCTCAATCAATACGTGCGATTAAACTATCAAAGAGATTAATTGGCTTGTTTCCTGAGTTCACCGCAAAGCAAATTTCGGATCACGGGCATCACAATGAGGACAGAGAACGGGTCCATATTATATATATATATGTTACGGTGAAAGACCGAAATTGAAGAATGTCGACTTTCACCGGTGAAAGACCGAAATTGGAGAATCAGTTTTTTATTACCTAACCCTAACCATAACCCTAACCCTAATCCTAACCCTATAATTAAGTAAGTTTTTAACTTCTATTATTTTCCTTTCTCATTTTGAATATACTGTGCGTTTTAGGTTCTTAGTCATTCCTCTCAGAAAGAGAGGCGAAAAATTTATCGCGACTGAATTACGGAGAA
>JANHGC010010554.1:104628-124447 GCA_027560395.1 Boaedon fuliginosus | reverse complement strand
GGGTCCCGGGGCGGCGGGAGGGGCTGCGGGGGTCCCTCCCTGGTCCGGCTTGCTGGGCGTCCCGGGGAAATCGCCTGGCCGGGGCCCCCGGCTGCAGGGCAGCGCTGGCCCGGCTCCCTCGGCCCGCCCGGCGGGAGAAGCTCCCTCCCCCCCCGCTCTGCCTTTTCTGGGGAGGGGGAGAGGAGCTGAGCCCCCCCGCTTCCTTCCTTCCTTGCGTCCCGGCTCCTCCTCCGGGTCCAAAGGCCGATCCGATAGCTGGACCGGGAGGGAGGCCGCCCCGTAAAACTCCGCTCCGGCTCCGCTTCCCCGCCTGGCACCTGGGTGGCAAGTTGGAGGGTCTCCGGTGCCATGGACGAGGGTGCCCGGACGGGCTGGGCTGGCCTTGCTGGGGCTGCCCTTCGGCCCCCTCCGTCTGGATCCCGTCTGGGGCATCCCCCCCCCTTGACTGCCCTGGGCTTGGTTGGCCTTGGGGCACCCAGGCTGCTCCCCTTGCCCGACCCTGGCTTGGCCTGTGCCCAGGGCAGGGCCAATTTGGGCAACGCTTAGGCCAGGGGCCACGGCCGGTCACGTGCCGGAGGGATCCCGGAGGAATCCAGAGAGGGTGTGCATGAGGGGAAGGGGCCGGCGTGACACGGCCGTGATGGCCTGGGCTTTGGGGGGCCTTCCTTTGGCACCTCCCGTGTAAATGCCGGCCGTTAGACGTGGGAGCGTGGCGGTGCCCGTTTCCTGACCCACGGCTGCTCCTCTTGCCCCCCGGTGGCCTCCCGCCCTCCCCACTTCTCTGCCCGCCCCGGGGGCCGAGATCCGCTCTCGGGGCCGGCCGGCGCAAAGCAGCGATCCCCAGAGCTGCGGCTGAGCCGGCCAGGAATGCGGCCGTGCCCTTCTCGGTGCCCTTTCCCGGCAGTTCGGGTTCCCCTCTGGAGCTGTCAGAAAGCCGAGATCAAAACATGGGCGGGCGTGTGTCTGGCACCTCCCGTGGGACACTTCGCGGGGAGGGAGGCCGTTGCCGCCCCTCCCTTGCCCAGATTTCCCGCCTCGGGTGGGATGGGGGCCCCCCCATTGGAAGAAAGTGGGGAGGAGGGGGAGGGTCCGGTCTGCCAGGTCTTCTGGCACCCGCTGAAGGGTCTCCGGCTTCTCTTCGCCCTGCCTTCTCCGGCAGAGGAGGAGGTGGAGGCGGGCTGCTCCCGTCTGAAGGGCCGGATTCCTCAGCGCCTCCGTCAGATGCTGGTTAGGTGCTGTAAGAGTCCTCCCGGGGCAGGAGAGGGAGAGACGGGCGCTGCCCGCTGGCAGACAGCCGCTGCCCTGTTCTCTGCCCGCCTCGGTCCTTCTGAATAAGTGGGTGGGGGGAGAATGGCTACATGCTCAGGCTCTCCCTGGCCTGCCCTCCTTGGGGGTCTCCAGGGGACCCAGAGCGGTCCCTCTTGCGAGCCCCCCTCCCTGCTCCTCTCCGCCATGCCTGAGCTGCCATGCTTGTCCTGGCACGCCAGCCTCCCGCTCTCCGTGGGGGTCCCTAGCCCTGCCATCCGTTACCCGCTGGCATCAAAGTGCCTAGGGAACTCGAGGCGGCAAAACAATGCAATAAAGAACAATATCCTTCCTATACAATAAAAACCCCAAAACCCATTCACTCACTCAATCATACAAACAAACAAAGAAATAAAATAAATTTTCTGGGGTGGATCGAAGGGATCCCAGATTCCGGACAGGAAGAGAGTTTGGATCCTGGGAAGAAGAGGAGGATTTCGTAGCTCTGAGAGGGTGGAAGAAAGAAGGAGGAAAACCTTCATCCGGGAGGATCCCCAGGAGGGAGAGAAAAGGGGGGTCCTAGAATCCCCCTCCCAGGGAAAAGACCCCCCAGGACTCACCTCTCCGGCCAACCACGCGCTCCTCCGCCTTGGCCGCCTTGAAGTTGTACACCTGGTAGTTGTGTCGGCAGAGGCGATCCACAGAGGCCTTCTGGTAGTGCAACCACGCCTTGTCTCTGTTCCACTTGTCCGCATCCACCTTCCCCAACTCTGTGACAGCCTCGAACTTCCCAACGTCGCTGTCGAAACGGACGATCTCCTGCCGGTTGTAGAACTCCCTGTCCAGGTATCTCACCTGCTGCGTCCCGTTGAGGAAGCGGCACTCAAACTTCGCCTGGTACAAGAAATGGGCTGCCGGGAGGAGGAGGAAAGCAGTCAGGAGGGACTCCAGGGCCCATCGTTCCCAGCCATTGGTAGAGGATGACAGACCGGGGGACCTTCCTTGGAGATTCTGGTGGAAGACGCCACCTTGAGGAGGGAGGGGGGGCTCCCTCAGTCTCAGTCAACTTGCAGGGGGGTCTGGAGGGGAGAGGAAAGGAGGGGGAGGGGAAGAAGGAGGCGGAGGGGAGGACCCTTCTCCATCCTCCCCAGCGGTGGGGGAATGCAGGCAGGAGCTCACCTGGTGCAGCCATCCAATGAAGTCTCTCCGGGGAAGGGGCAGAGCTAAAGGGGCAGGAATTATGGGTGGGGGGACTGGAGGGAAAGTAATATCTACACCTCCCTCTCACTCATCCATTGGGGGAGGCAAAATATGGGAAGGGGGCACAAGGAGAACATCCAGACTGACCCTCTTGGGGTCTCCACGCCCTTCTTCCTCAGAATCTTTAGCCCAAGTACCGGCCTTTGGATGCCTGTCGAGGATCACACTTGTTTCCTCTCCCCCTCCGCAAAAAGACCCCCTGAAGTTCCCCCAAGAGCCTCTCAAAGGGAGGGTCTCCACCCCCCTTCACAAAAGGGAGCCACTTTCAAAGGAACAATTCAGAGCTCCCAAACCTTCTTCTCTCGGTTGCCCCTCCCCTCCAGATCCCGATTGAGCAGTGGGGGATTCTGGGGGGATCTTGGTCTCCTCCCCAAATTCAGAGTCTCCCCCAGAAGGGACCGAAGCTCCCCTCTTGCCTGACCTTCAAAGCCTCAAATCTGAGATTCAGGAGAAAAACGGAAAAAGCAAAAATACTTTTGCTCAAATGGATCTTTTTCCTTCTGTGGATTCAGGGCTGAAAATGCCTGTTTCCCTCTTTCGCTTTTCCTTCCCTTCCTCTTTCCATGCAGCCCACTCCGACCCAGACACTGAGGAGGGGGGCGAGAGTGGCCCGGCTGAGACCCCCAACGCGGCTACAATCGGGGAACGGGGGGTTCCTCTCCGTTCTCCTGGGGTGTGTGTGTGTAGGGAGAAACAGGAAGGGGACCACGCAGAGATCGAGGCTGTTGGAGGCTCTGGAGACCCACCAGCTTTCTTCCTCCCTCCGGGGGTCCTTCCCAATCCTCTCCTCCCCCGCCCAGCCCCCTCCTTACCGGGGGTCTCCTTCCCCCCTTCGCTTCCGGGGATCCGGGCCAGCGCCCCCACCAGCAGCATCAGGGGGAGCCCAGCAAAAGCCATGGATGCCGCCCCACAAGCGCCCCCAAAGAGGGAGGAGAAGGACGCGGAGGCTCCCAGCCCCAGAGGAGGAATCGGAGGGTCTGGATGGGGGGGAGGAGTTTTCGTCGAACTTCGGGCTTGGGAGGGTCCAGAAGGAGCAGGAGGACCAATGAGAATCCTCCCTTCTGCAGCGTCATCGGTCTCCGGGCAGAGTCTCCCTTGACTTCGCCCGATGGGGAGATAGTTCCGAGCAGAGAGAAGCGGAGAAAGGTGGGGGGGTAATTTCAATCTTGGGGGGCTGCATTCTAGGGGGGTGTTTCATGCCAGGTCCGGAGGGGGAATGTGGACTTCATTTTGCGTCCCACCCCCATGATTCTCATCCAATCTCCCTTTCTCTGTGCGCCTGGAGGCGCCGACTAGATGCCCTTTGAGTTCCCAGAGTGCCTAGAGAGCGCCCAGGGTGGGGCTGCCTCGGACTGTCCGAGGGGAAGCTGCCTGGGACCCTCCTGGCTCTGGGATGAACCCTCGACAGGCTCCGCTCCTCCAGGGGGTGATTCTACCCCACCTCTGATCCCCCCCTTGAGCTCCACTGGAACCATTCTCCATTCTGGAACCCAAACTGGCCTATTTGTGGTGGGTCAGAAACCTCCCAGCGCTGGGGGTGAGACCTCTCCTCCGGCAGCCCCTGTGCCAGGAAGGAAGGGGTCAAAAGTCAGAGGCTCCCCTGGAGGTTTCACCTGGGGGGCAGGAAATGTGGGGATTGGTACCCTGAGGGGTGTGTGTGTGTGTCCCCACAGTCACCAGTTCACCCCCCCCCCGCAGAGACCAGGATCCAGGCAGGCCCCGCGCCTCGCAAACGGTCCGTTTTGGAGCAGGGCCGCCCCCGTCTCCCTTATCCTGCCTTTCTTCCCCTTCCCTCCTTTTTCCCCCTTCCCTCTTTCCTTTTCTTTTCTTCTGAACCCTTGTCCCCCCCCCTCCCGGGGTCCCTTTTGACAGACTCGGTGGCCCTGCGGTGTCCATCCCCGGCCATATGGCTGCCGGGGGAGGAGGGGGGAAACGAGGGTGTTGAGCCGCGCTGGGTGGAGCGACGCCGCACCTCTTCCTTCGGTCACCCGCCGTCCTTTGTCAACAACTGAGGGGGGACCCTCGGCCTGGGGATGTGGGGGGAGCTGCCTTTTAAAAGCCTCTTCCCTGGACCCAAGTTGAATGAGGGCTTCCGTGGCCCTGACAGAAAACCCTCTTTTGGAAGGGAAGGACTCTCGGGCCTTATTTTCTGTTGATTAGTTTAATAATAATAATGATAATGGTAATAATATTGGTTTACCTCTATTCCAGCTAGGGTTTACATAGCAGTATTTATTGTGAAGAAAGTGCTCATGTAGGAAACTTGGTGGCTGAAGTCACTTTGAAGCCCTTTGAGAGATTTGGGGGGTATTAGTAACCGGTTTGATAACTATAAATAAAAAAGGACATCTTTAAAATTCAATCCAGGGCATTTTCAATTGAAATGTTACCGGTATAAAGTTTTTTGGGGGGGAATCTTTGATGATTGACAGCTTCGAGGGTAGGCTGTTAGATAAAATCATCAAGAGGATGATTGTTGTAACTGAGCAAATGCAGATGATTGAAAGATATAAAACCCAGTGCTTTGATGCAGCCCTTCAAATACCCCAGAAGATGCCATGCTTACAAACTATGGTTTTTTTTTCTTCAAAAAAAATAATAATAATCCATAAGTAGTTTCCAGTTGTTGATAAATATCAATAGTGACATTTCTCTAATCAAAGAAGTCAGTTTGGCCATTCAGCAAGTTCTGTCAATTACCCTCACCCTGTCCCTCCATGGTGGGTCTTTCCATCTTTCCATCTATGTGTTTATAATAATCTCATGAAAAAAAAATCATCTTTCATGCCTTTTTTCTCTGTCTTTTGAATCATTGTAATAGTATAAATGCAAATAGGTCTGTAAGCATTTAAAGAAATGGTTGAGATTTACTGGCAGGAAAAATAGTTTATTTGTGGAGCACATTTTTTTCTTAAGGTTCCAACCTTACATAACTGTTTAAATAGACATTTTTATTGGTCAAGGTTTAAAATTTAGGTTGAATGAAATGTGAATGTTTTGTGCATATTAAAATCTAAAGACTGCTACTTCAGAGGGATGGGTAAATATCTAGACAAGGGAAGATAATGAGAGAGAAAAACTTGTTACTGAAGTTGCACAAAGAGATCATGGAATATGTAACAAAATCACCTACTCCATGATCTCAGTCTTGGAAAAAAGTAGGTAACTGCTACTAATATATCCTAGCCATATCTTTCTGGACATAGGCACTATAATCCTCCATATACATGTATACCTGATTACAATCTGAATTGTAGTAAATAAGATTTGTCACAAATACATCAAGTAGTTTGTCATGTTTTCTCAAAAACATATATTGTCTTGCTCAGTAGAGTTTTTTCATAGACAGTTTAACCTATGATTGTATCCAGCTGTTCATAATTTTAATTGAATTAGAATTATTTTAGAAATTAACAAAAATAACAATTAAATGTCAGTATTTTCTTAATAGTTTTTTTTTTATTTCTGGCATAAATTAGAATCTTTATCGGAAAGAAGACATGCTTTAAAAAATATCAGACCGTTTACCATCCAGACTAAACCATAACATTCATTCAAGCAATTTTAGTTAGATAACATTAATAAAATTGATAGCAGTTAATAATGATTAACAAATTCAATTTATGACAAAAAAAAAGATCAGCTGTGAGAATCTGAGGGACTCTTTACACAAGCAACTACATGCAATTACAACCTCAAGATGATTGTGTCTATATTATAGAATGTGAACTACTTCAGTCCAGGAAAAGTTAAGTGCATGTTTAACAAAGACCACACTCTTTAGCTATTTTTTTTAAAGTATTCATTTTTGCACTTCAGTGTTATATTCCATTTTTGTCATTCTAATATTTTCTTGTTTCACCATTTGCACCTTCCCGTTGTTTCTAGATCTTCAATTAGAAGAAGTATCCTTGCATTATCTAGGCAGAAAAAGTGACTTATGACCTTTGCAGCATCCCCATAGCCATGTGATCAGAATTGAGACACTTGGCAACTGATTCATATTTATGATAGTTGCAGTATCCCAGGATCACGCACTGGGATCATGCAAACTCCTGACAAGCAAAGTCAATGGGGAAGCCGGATTCATTTAACAACTGGGGTACTAACTTAACAATTGCAGTGATTGACTTAAATGTGGCAAGAAAGGTTGCAAAATGGAGCAAAACTCACTTAACAAATAGTTCATTTAGCAATATAAGTATTAGGCTCAATTGTGGTTGTAAGTCGAGGACTACCTATATAGAGAAACCTAGCCTAAATTGCCTTATTTTAAAAAGGTGGGAAAGTTATTGAAAAGGGAAATATTCAGAAAATAAATCTGTAACTTTGTTTTTATACATACAGTATTTTTTAAACCAACCTCACAAACAACTAATACAACTAAGAAAATAACTTCCCAGTTACGTGTCTATTTTGCATCTATGGTCAGTACAACCACCATAATGGATTTAATTTGCAGATTAACTTTTATCCTTTGTATATTTTTACAAAACTGGATAATAACTTTGTGTATTCTAAAATATTTGGTATATTGAAATTTATATTAAGCTAATGCATGCATTTACTTCTTAATTATCTTAAATTACTATAAGGTGGTGGTAAAAGCATATATGTAATACTAGCTCTAAGTCACAACTTATAATAATTTTGATAAAAATAAGCTGTAACTCAGCTCTGAGCTTATGTTTTTCCTCTACTAGTGCAAAAATGACCAAGAGACTGAACCTTTGATTTATATATCATAGGTCAACCTGTCAAAACTCAAAACTTTTACCACTTTTAAACATTTGTATCACTTAAGCTCTTGCCATAGAATATAAATCGAGCAAGTTATAGATCATGGGTGTGAAACTCGATCATGTCATGTGACGTATCATGACTTCTTTGCCTTTGCAGAGCCAGGATGGGGTTGGCCTGCATGTAACACATCTGGCCTGTGGGCCACCAGTTTGACACACCTGACATAGATAAAACATTAAAAGTTGGGTTTCATTCATTCAAATACTGGAAGACTGGAAACAGTTTTGTCAGATTTGGAAAATGTAACAAGCCATCATTAATTTAAAAAATAGAAAATCTGAAACTCTTAAATTTATGACCTTAGGTCCTAGAGCACAGAGAGTAAGTTCACCCTTTATTATGATGAACCATGGTTTATCTGAATGTAGCTACTAGGAATTTTAGCAGAGCAGTGAAAATCATGAAAAGCTGTGGTTTTTGAGTATATGTGTAGTTTGAGGCCCAAAAGCTAAAGTAAAATAATTGGATAAAACTTGTATTTTTCTCCTATGAAAAATACGACCAGATAGCAAGTAGAGGTATCTTGTTTGAAGTGACTGAAAATAAGTGTTTAGTAGTTTGATGTTAAAATATTTTACTGCTCCCTCATTCAGATATATGATGAAGACTAAGATAAATAATTTAGTATTTAAGTATTCTTCCAATAATATTTTCATCTATTATGTATCTTTTCACTTTGGATAATAATTAGTATTACCTTTTGTTATTATTATTATTCTTATTGTTCCTATTGTACTCTCTCATGCAGACTATAAACTCATAACATCATTAGACACCTATTCAGAAAAGAAAATTAGCAAAGTCAGAAACAAATCCTGATACATAAACCAAGCAGTTATAATTGAGAATAAAAATAAGCTGTAATAAATGTTTTGGCAGGTACATTATAGGTTATTTTGCATCATGGTATTTTGTAAATTAAATGGGTAATTGATTCACATCAGGAAGGATAATATATCTTGGTTAATAAAAGTATTAAAGGAACAAGTCTGGCATATTATATTGGGTTCAGAAATAGAATGGATGATGTAATTCCTAGTATAATTTGATCAAAACATCAAGACTCCACTAATACATATAAATCATGAAACTGATTAAAATTATCCTTTTAAACTTGGCCCAAATCAGAATATAGTCTTGAATAAAATAACTGTTATAACAATGTTGTTTTTAACTTTAGTGGCTTAACCAAATGCTTAGAGAATTTTAATTGTTCCAGTATCATAAGAAATCAGTACTTGTAAGTCAGCCTTTATTAGAAGTTTCTTAAATGTTCTACCATGATAGATAGATAGAACATTGACTCAAATGTAATTATTCAGTTTTTATATTCAAATTGCTAATTACTGGTAGTAATATATAGGCCATCTTTGGAATTGTAATAAATCATTACTTGTGATGAGAATACAGTATTTTGTTGCGTGTGTGTTTCTCACTCCTTCCCTACACAGAAAGCATGAATGCAGATTTTAATTGTGGCATCTTACAAAGCACAATTTCTTTGTTGTCCAAATATGGAGGATTATAGCCTGCATATATTTTTACAATCAAGATTATCAAATTGCAAGTTGATATTTTCATAATTAAATAACCACAGTGTCCAGAAAGTGAAAATAGTCTGATTTTCACCCTAGCACAGTGATGGTGAACCTTTTTCTTGTTGCGTGCCGAAAGTGCGCGTGCATGCCCCCGTGTGTGCCCACCCATTATGCAATGCATGCACAAAACCCCTGCCCGTGCGCACATGATCCTGCGCATACACATGCAACACAGCGGTTTCAAGGCCCAAAAAACAGCTGAGGCGCCGCAGAGCCAACAGCTGATCGGCGCTGCCATGCCAAACAGCTTAGCTTCAAACACCTGAACTGCTTGTTAAATTTAGCTGCCGGTTCGGGCAAACCATTTGTTAAATTTAACAACCAGTTTGGGCATTTGGAGCTCAGCTGCTTTTTGGATCTGCTGTGCCTCCGCTGCTCTTGGGGCCTAGAAACCCCGAGGTCGTGCACCTGCGCAGGGGGAAGCAGTGAAGCTGGCTGGGTGATGGCTCGCATGCCAGCCGACACGGCTCCACATACCACTTCGGACATACGTGCCATACGTTCACCATCATGGCACTAGCACTTAAAGAAGATGGTTACCATTACATCTGAAATGGCTAAGTCATTATTGCCTGGGGAAAGATGCCTCCATCAAAAGTTTTCTACAAAGAGCAGTAATAAGGAAACATGAAAAAATAGTAACAAGTGCTGTTTTTCTTTTCTACAGGATTGAAGAAAATGCTTCTTTCAGTAAAGTGTGGAAGTTACTTTGTCTCCTAGTACATGAGGCCTAATTAGAAGGATGAAACCTACGAGGTGGGTGAAATAATATGATGGGCATTGTTGAATAGAATACCTTAGAGTAAAACATTTAGAAGTCATAGTAAGAGATAAATTCCTTTGCTTCAATTTATTTCAGTTAGCTGCATTTTGCAGTTTTATTTGTTCCTTAATCTTTTACTTTTTGAGAAGAACGCCTATCTTTTTTTCACTTGTTATCTTCCATCCGTATTGTCTTCCATCAAAATCAGCATTTTGGAAACTAAGGATACTATATTATCTTAGCAAAATATAAGGACTGCAGTATGAGCAGACAAGGAAATATTCTAGAGCTAGTGGAGTAGGAGAGAGGAATAGATCATGAAATTATGCACAGGAATGGGATGAAAATGATAATGATATCCCATTTTCTGTCTGTAAATCTTGTGCATTTCAAACATCAAAAAAGAATTGAATCCATCATTGAATTACTATAAAGATACAAAACAAAAATACATTTGTTCAGTTAACACATTTACCGGTAACATATCCAGATTTGCTATCCAGATAGAGCAGGAGGGGATTACTGATGACAGGAGCTAAATTGATGAAGGTAGGAACTGAAATATAACATCTCTTATATCTTGGGCCTCTTATGGGTCCCGTCAGCTAAGCAATGCCAGCTGGCGGGGCTGTAGACGAAGGCCTTCTCTGTGGCTGCTCCGGTCCTCTGGAATCAGCTCCCTATGGGGATCTGGTCTGTCCCAAATCTATTAGCTTTCTGCCAGGCCGTGAAGACCTGACTCTTCCAGCAGGCTCAGAACACATGACTCCCCTGTATGAATGTGATTGTATGGCTGTTACTGGTATACGTGTGTTTTTATTATGAATTTTAGAGTACTGTTTTAACATTTTTATTGTTAATGTTTTTATTGTAACTTCTGATGCTTATTGTTTTTATATATTGTTGTACGTCGCCTTGCGTTCCCCTTGACCGGGGAAGAAAGGCAGGATATAAGTACAAATAATAAATAAATAATAAATCTCTGCTTGCTTCATATCAGGTAAACTGAGTACTCAGTTCCTTGTCTGTATTGAGGTTTAAAAACAGATTTATATAGACTTGGGTTTGGCCCACCAGAAAATGTCATATATTCTTGTTTGGGTTTTCCTGAAGGGGATTGCGAAGAGGAAAATAATAATAATAAATGTCAGTCAAACAAGCATTGCAATAGTCTCTCCTATTTCCTCTTTCCTTTCTACAAAGGCAACACCTAATGATAGTTTGGGCCAGTGATAAACATATTCAGAGGTGGTATTCAGCTGGTTTGGACTGATTCTGACGTACTGGTAGCAAAAGTTTTGACTAATTCCGTTTTTGCTCCCAGGAGAATGCAGGAAGGCTTAATAAATCCAAAATGGGGCACGGGGCGTGCGGCGCCCCCCTGTGCAGCCTGTTTTTGCTCCCAGGAGGCTGAAGGGAGGCTTACTAGGACCAAAATGGGACACTGGCACGCACCCGTGGCCTGTTTTTGCTACCAGAGGGCTCCAGAGAGGCTTACTAGGCCTAAAACGGGGCGTGAGGTGTGAGGTGCAGCCCCCCTGTGGCCCATTTTTGCTCTCGGGGCTGAAGGGAGGCTTATAAGACCCAAAATGTGGCATGGGGGGGGGCTTCAAGGGAGAAAGAAAGAAAAAGGGAGGGAAGGGAAGAGAAAGTGAATGAGATATGGATGGATGGATGATGGATGGATGGATGGACAGACAGATGAATAGAGTGAGGGAGGTCTTAAGACAGAGAAGGAATTCCCAGAAATCCCCAGGCATTGCCAACCTCTCCCCCCCACCAATAAAAAAAAATAGAGCAAAAACTTAACGTAGTAAGTTTTGTTGTATTGTTTAATGGACTGCTAAATTGCCAAAATGGACTGCTAAATTGGCCATGCCCATCCAGTCACACGGCAACCTGGCCACGCCCACCAACCCATGCCCACAGAACCAGTAGTAAAAATTTTTGAATCCCACCACTGATACATACTTTTGTTATAAAATTCGTTGAATATATGTTCAACAATCAGAGAGATTTGTTTTTTATATAGCTAACATATATTTATTTAATGGTTAAATTAAACGTAGAAATAGATACATACTGTAAATAAATGGTTATGGTACTTTTAATGGAAAACAATTCTGAATGCAATTTCCAAATCATCCCATAAGCACAGGCCTTAATAAAATTTACAGGATCAAATATTAAGGAAAAATAATGTTTTCCTAAATATAGAACTCTTAACAGCAAAATGTATTGCCCATGAAAAAACCTAAACTAGATCTTTGAATCCTGACCATGAGTAACACTGCAAATAATTACAATGCAGTTTTTTTTAATTAAAAAAAAACATATTGTCTCAAAACATGTTTCTATTTATTTTCCCTTAACTTAACACTAAAGAAATAAGCAGATTATTATATATATTTTTAAGGGATAAATGAAACTCGGAAATGTGACATTTAGCTTACTTACTTGCTTTTTTTCTATTATTTCTAGATGATAGGAGCAGATGGCAGAACTGACTCTATACTCAACTACTTCTTGACTTCCCACCCTACAACACAACGAATATAGTGCCAGTACTATAAAGGATGCTATATAATCTGGAAATCTAAAGATCCTGGGAGTCAGACAACGGAGCCTAAAACACAACTTTTGTTTTGCCTTTTATCTTTTCACGTGATTGAAAATGCCTTTAATTTGAATTCCAAATCTTCATTAAGATATGAATACACAGCAGAAATAACTGAGCTCAATCATGGATACAAATACAGCAGAGTCTGCAGAAATCAGCGATAGTTTGATGATGGATAAAATCAACAATTTAAAAGTGGAACCAGAAGACGACAGTAATTGTATTTTAGAAACAATAGATATAAAAACTGAAAAAGAAGATCCAAGGCAGATTGACAGCAGCGATGAACAGGAAGATAGAGAAAAGAATTTTGTCCATAACAACTCAGACAAATTCATCTCTGCAGAGAGCGAGGATGACTACGGTTCTCTTTTTTCCCAATATAGCAGTACTCTCTATGATGTAGCAATGGAAGCTGTAACACAGAGTCTTCTTTCGAATAGAAACATAAGCTCCCGAAAAAAATCCCCTGCTTGGAACCACTTCTTTATATCTCCTCGAGACAGTACCAAAGCAATATGTATGTACTGTATGAAAGAATTTAGCAGAGGTAAAAATGAGAAAGACTTAAGCACAAGTTGTCTAATGAGGCATGTGAGGAGAGCTCATCCAACTGTACTCATTCAGGAAAACGGAAATATGCCAGCCATAGCTTCCTTTTCTTCATCTCCTACATTACTATTGCCACCTCAGCCTGCAGATACTGGAGATTTGACTCACGTGCTAACTCCTATAAAATTAATTAAGAAAACCTGTTCTAAGATCCCATCCCCAGATCAGATTATGGAGGAATCTGTTCCTGTAGTTGCTATTGAAGACATGCCTTCAGATTTGTCATATACTGAAAAGAACAGTAAAGAGGAAGCCGGTGTTGGATTGTCCCTACACCTGCCCAACAGTCAGTGTGAAGAAATGGGGGACAACATAGCAGAGAAAACCGTTCAAGTTCCTAAGACCACATCTGGCTCGAGGAGACGATCTGCTGTATGGAAACATTTTTATTTATCTCCTCTAGATAACTCAAAAGCTGTCTGCATTCACTGTATGAATGAATTCAGCAGAGGGAAGAATGGAAAAGACCTTGGGACGAGTTGCTTAATACGCCACATGTGGAGAGCTCACCGTTCTATTGTTCTACAGGAGAACGGAGGAGGTTCAAGCATACCCCCTCTGTACACTGCTCCTCCAACTTTGTTACCACCTTTGTTAGTTTCAGATGGAGACCCAAGTTCTGCATCCTCTGGGAAATTAGCTAAAGAACCAACGTCTGTTTGCTCTTCTCCAGACAGAACAGCTGAAGAAAACAATTCCAATCTTCCTTTGGGAGATACTCTGATGGAGGATTCCTCATTGTTTTCGTCATCTGAAGATATCGGGGAAGCCTCTTTAGTTTCTTCTCCTGAAAAAAGCCCGTTGTTATTGGACCATGGCTCTGTTTTTCATCAGAACAAACGCATAATGCGGAAGCTGAAATCTGAAGTATGGAATCATTTTTCTTTGTCTCCGGGCGATCATCTAAAAGTTATATGTAGACATTGCAGCTGTATATTAAACCATGGGAAAAAAGGTGATTTAGGCACAAGTTATTTGACGAGACATTTATACAGGCGGCATCCTGAAGTTATAGGAATCCAAAAGAGCTTTATAGATGCCAGTCTAGCCAATTCTCCTTACGCTACCTTGGCTTCTGCAGAACGTTCGGCTTCAAAATTGACCGACTTGCCTACAATGGTTACTAGTGAAACTCAAGTCATATTTCCTGTTAGTAGCAAAAAGACCTCAAAACTGTGGAACCATTTTTCGATTTGTTCTGCAGATTCAACTAAAGTAATATGTATGCACTGTGGACGTACAATAAGTCGAGGGAAAAAGCCAACCAATTTGGGTACCAGTTGCCTTTTAAGACATTTACAGCGGTTTCACAACCATGTCCTAAAACCGGATGCCTCAGAGCCAGTATTGTCCTCCTCTGCAAATAATCACGTACCTCTGAGCACAGACCTTTTGGGGTCTTCGTCGTTCGAGGAAACCACTGACAAGTTTTCTGACGCGCATCCCGTGGCCAAAAAGATTACGAGTCTCGTCGCTGAAATGATTGCACTTGATCTTCAGCCATATTCTTTTGTAGATAACGTTGGTTTTAACAGATTGCTTGAGTACTTGCAACCTCAGTATTCGTTGCCTTCGCCATCTTATTTTTCCCATACTGCGATTCCCGATATGTACGATAGCGTGAAAGACATCATCGCTTCCCATCTGAAAGAAGCCGAGAGTGGCGTAGTCCACTTTACCTCTGGAATATGGATGAGCAATCAAACGCGAGAATACCTAACCCTCACAGCGCACTGGGTAACGTTTGGCTCACGGGTTCGGCCTCAGTGTGAAGATTACCATTGTTCAGCTTTGTTAAACGTTTCGCAGATCGACTGTGACTACAATGGCGTCAGCATTCAGAAACAGCTGGAATATTGGTGGGAAACCTGGATCACATCCATTGGGCTACAGATTGGGATTACGGTGACCGATAACCAGGCGATAGGAAAAACTTTAAACGAAGGGGAACACTCAAGCGTGCAATGCTTCTGTCACACCGTGAACCTCATCGTGAACGAAGCTGTTAAAAGCCAGAGGATGGTTCAGAACCTGCTTAGCATTGCCAGGAAGATATGCGAGCGGGTCCATCGTTCACCCAAGGCGAAAGAGAAATTGGCAGAGCTGCAGAAGGAATACCATTTGCCGCAGCATCAGCTAATCCAGGATGTCCCCTCCAAATGGAACACGTCGTTTCACATGCTCGAAAGGCTAATCGAACAGAAGAGAGCGATTGACGAAATGTCTATAGAGTGTAGCTTCAGGGAATTAATAAGCTGTGATCAGTGGGAAGTGATGCAGTCTGTCTGCCACGCACTCAAACCATTTGAAGTTGCGAGTAGAGAGATGAGTACACACATGTCCACTTTAAGCCAGGTAATCCCAATGATTCATATTCTAAACCGGAAAATTGAACTACTGTTTGAGGAAACCATGGGCATTGATACTATGCTAAAGTCCTTGAAAGAAGCTATGGTGAGTAGATTATCCTCCATCCTCCACGATCCAAGATACGTTTTTGCTACACTTTTAGACCCTCGCTATAAGACCTCCTTATTCACAGAAGAAGAAGCGGAACAATATAAACAGGACTTAATCAGGGAGCTAGAAATACTAAACGCTACCTCAGAGGATGATAAACCAGTTTCCAATGGTTGTGGTATAGGTTCATCGTCTAAAATCTCTTACGGGGACAATAGCCTTTGGTCACTGATGGAAGATATGAAGAAAGCAAAACTTCCAAAAGAAAAGACTAAGTTGCCAGAGGAAATTGTGCTTTCGTATCTGGAGGAAGAAGTGCTTGAACATAACTGTGACCCCCTCACTTACTGGAATTTTAAGAAATCGTCTTGGCCGGTATTGTCAAAATTGGCTGTTCGATTCCTAGGTTGTCCTCCAAGCATCGTTCCATCAGAGAGATTATTCAGTACATCCAACGAAAGCATCAGCTTTAGTCAATCAAGACTAACAATGGAACACTTTGAAAAACTTATATTTTTGAAAGTAAATCTTCCTTTGATATACTTCCAGTATTGAAATGAATGAATAGGCTGCCAGTCTAAACTTGTTGTTCACTGGATAATTACTATATTTGTAACTTAACTGCTACATTTAGAGGTCGTGTATGACAGCTAATCAATGCCTCGTTTGAAACTTATATTTTTCAGTTCTATGTCTACATGTGCCTTATTAGTAGTCTTTCAGGCCAGATATAGTGTATATACATTTTCTTTTTTAAAAAAAAATCCTATTAGAACTAGCCTTGTCTTTGTCCCCACTATTAAAAACAATGTAGCTTTTGATTGAATACTGTAAATGAAAATTTAAAAACATTTTGAATAGAATGGCAAAACGGATGTAAAAAGTTCTATTATGTAGCTTTTATTCAATTATGTTTAAAAAAAAAAACAGAAACCAGGTACTGTATATTAGCTGAACATTGCTTTAATTGCAGATAAAAACTATATAAAGGTGGAAATGAAGCCATCTTCCTATTTAGCAGGTTTTAACTGCAGGCTTAATGTACTTATGTTCAACTATGTATGTACTAAAGATGGTGGTTGAATTAGTATTTGACTAAACTTAAAGAGTTATTAAGAAACACCAGTTATACAGTAATCTATAAATTTGCCATTCATGGTCTTTATTCAGGTTTTTTTTTACACTGTAACTGAATTAGAGCTTGATTATTTATAAGGTTTTTGGGTGTTTATTTTCAAAATTTTCCAATTAATGTTTGTTATTTAATGCAGTGCATTGAAAGATAAAAAAAATATATATAGAAAGGGCATCATGCCAACTGTTTTACAATTGAATGAATTTAAACATTACTTCTTGGGAAAACGTAGTTGAGGTTTTCCCATGTAACTGAAAATCATATATGGCATTCTTCCATTGTTTCTGTTACACGAAGTTGATTTTCAGTGAATATCCTTTCTGAGGTTGTGCAAATACTTTGGAAAAGGTGCTTCAGAACACGCGGGACTCGCATTGGATGGTCCTTGCATGCACAGGCACTTCACATGCACCTGGAGAATTTGCACAGCCCCATAGACAGGAGCCCTGCATAGAACGTTATATAGTAGAACTGACCATAATTGATAGTGTCTATCAGCCAAGTAGGATATTGTAGAATTTTAATAACCCTCAGACAGCAAGTAAGAATAGCCAGTATTTGCATTTGTTGTCCACATTTTAAAAGAATATTTCTTCCCCTCTTCTCCCCATCCCCCAATGCATTGATAAAAAAATTTTTGGGAAAATAAATTAACTACAGCTTTTAGGAAGGATGTAGTTTTGTTAAAATACTGTACTGTACCTCTGCCTAATTTTTTGCATTTATTATGTTTTAGTGTATTTATAAATGATGGATTCAGTTTCTGAAATTAAACATCTTATTTGCAATTTTTAGAGAACGAGTCTACATCAGCCATTCCCCCCACCCCCCCTTAGAATGCAATGGGGACTTAATGATTCTGGAAAGTGTATGGGCATAATCTGGATATAATAACTTTTGGAATAAGAATTAGAAGGCAAGTTTCTACAGTCATTCAATCAAACATTTACTTGTAGTATTTCTCTCTCCTGTACATTGAGATCTTTAATGTAATGCAGGATGGCCCAAATATATTTGAAATATCTTCAGTAAGTACAATATTGAGATTTTTTTTTAAGTAACTACATAAATCTTACTTGATTTAACTACTTATATATATCCCTCTAATGAATTTAAGATAAAACCAGACCATGTTAAAATTGTCAGAATTATGGGCAGCAGTGGGGAGAAGACACTGAAGGTGGTATGTTCTAGACAGCAACTTGTGGGTGTCAGTGGGTGCACATAGCTCTGGGCCATTGTTATGCCATTGAGAGCTTCTTGTTCCAAACAGCTCTGGTGGTTAAACTGGCTCTCCTTTCCTCCACTTATTTTGCTTACGCATTTGGGAAAGCGATGGCCCACCAGTAGCCACTAATGGGTGGATGCAGGTTTATAGAATGCACATGCTTATTTATATAATGAGTGGGTCACACATAGCTAACAAAATGAAACTTTACATTTGCTATACAGTTACACATTTTGGCTAGTTAAAAAGTAAAAAAGAAACACAGAAAATATGGAAGGCTGTTGGGTGGGAGCTCATTCTGTGTAACAAGGTATGTTGGGTTGCTTTGATAGAATTCGGCTAACGTTAACATAATCTCCACAGCTCAAACGTAATAATACAGAAAACAATACTTCCAGATATTTTAGCTAGTATAGAAAATGAAATATTAAACAAAAATCTTAAAATGAGGTCAAAAAACCACTGCATCGAACCTTATGGTTTTAACACACCTGGCTAAAAATAATTTTCAGTAATAGGAAATACACATCTATTTATTTCCTATGCCTTAAGGTGACATTTAAGGCCTAAAAATATAATTCTAGAAGGAAGATTTCCTGTAGTCATTTATTTAACATTTCACAGGTATAATTTCTTGTGAGTACCAGTTTTAACTATGCTATGGCCATAATTATCATTGAAATTATGCTGGTTTTCTCTTCCCTTTCCAAAAAACCAGAATGGCAATCCATTTATTATAAGCTTTCGTGGATTTTTTTTTTTTTGCTGTAGCCTTCATAATGGACATGTGTTTTTTAAGGTGCCACAAGATTATATCCATACCATAGTTGATTATACATATAAGGCATCAATCCACATTAAATAATTCCCAAGTGGCAATTGCAGAAAGGGTAGAACAGTCTTCCAGAAGGAACCAAGCAAAGCTTTAAAGAACTTCCAGTGGCTGACTCTTAGCAGAGCCAGTTGCATAAAACAAGACAATGATACCCAATAACTTTTCCAGGTTTTGAACACGGGCTTTTATGAGAAATTAATGCTTCCCTTCTGAATAATAGCAGCTCCTGGGACTAGAAAAGTAGTACATCAAGGAATACGTTTTCTTTGATGTAGAAGAACAACAAAATTGATGAAACTTGTACAATAGCATTCAAGAGAACACCTCAGTGTAGTTAAACCAGTTTTACAGGATGGTATTTCTTGCATCTATGTCAATTTGCGCTCCACTATTGCCAAGGTACACTGATTAAAAATGAATGATTTTAAGAGTTATGTAAGATATTTTCCTGCATATCTTCAATTACAAGTTGTGGATCATCCCACAATTATACTTTCTAACCCACTGCTTTATCTGGCCACTGAGAACAGTCAGTAGAGCTGACTTAAATGGTTTAGCTCTATATTTATTTGGAAGTTACCACTGAAAAACCCGTAAGGAATTAAATAGCATTTTGACATCCAGTATTATTTTTCTTGATTTATGCTTGGCTGTCTCTTAACATTTCAAGGCCAGCTTGACATTTCCATAACTGTTTTACTCCATGGCTGATAACTGAGAAAGAAAACCTGGTCAAGGAATGTTATCAGGATGATGAGGTGGGCTTTGTCTTCTATGAAAATATTGTCTATGAGCAAAACCGCTCAACAGATAAAAACACAAATCGCATCCATTGATTTCCAGATTTTGTTGATCCTAATGACATTCAGGTTTAGGTGTGTGATTTTCTTATTTTTTTTTTTTTTTTGCTTATTGACAACATAAAATTTTTATGTTGTGGCCCAAATTAGCACATTATGCTATTTTTCCACATGGTAGAAAACAATGTGAAAACATTTAAGTCACACACATAGTGTTATATAAAAATAGCTATTTATTTACTTATTTATTTCATTTATACCCTGCCTCTCTTCCCCAGTGAAGGGGAAATCAAGGCGGCTTACAACATGAGTTAAAAATACAATGAGAAACATCATAAAAACAATAAAATGACAATAAAATCAACTCTTGACCCCAATCATGCATCACACATACTATCATTCTCACAGGGGAGTCATCAATTCCATGCCTGCCGACAGAGCCAGGTCTTCATGGCTCTGC
>JANHGC010010554.1:63247-74390 GCA_027560395.1 Boaedon fuliginosus | reverse complement strand
CTAATAAATTATTATTATTATTATTATTATTATTATTATTATTATTATTATTATTATTATTATTATTATTATTATTCCCTGTTGTATTTCTTTTGTGTGAATGCACACAAAAACGTGCCAATTTTTATGATAATCTCTTCCGTAAAGAGAACAGAGTGTAGAATATGGGATTTGATGCCACTGCAGAGTCCACCATTTTATCAGAAAGAATGTACTAGTTGACAAAAATGTCTATTTTCTTACCTGAACGAATTTATCACGCAGTATCATTTCTAACAACTACAAGCATGCAGAGCCAGACGATTCTGACCTAAAGGGGCAGATTAATCCCCTTGTCAATTTAGGCAAACCGAGATTCTCAACATTCCATCAGTCTAACTCACTATATACCAGTCCTGAATGTAAAGCCCAAATGGTTCTGTTGGAATTTTATACTCTTTACATCTCTGAGGAATTTCTTAAAGCAATGATGGTGATTTTGCTCTCTTTGTCTCTCCCCTGCCTCCTGCCAAGATTAATTCTAATTTTTCTGCATCTCTGAATTGATAATCTTAACATAATACATGCATGAGAACATACTTTCAAGTAGAACAAACCCACGAAGGTGATTCTGAGTGATTTTTCTTTACGCAGATGCCGCATCGATCCTTTCTAGAATGGGTCAAATTCCTCCCCCACCCTCTTAGCAGGCCTTTAAAGATTTTTTTGAACTAGCCCTCTACTTTTCAGCCTATCTCAATGCCTTCCATTCTGGTGTACTATAGATTTTATCCAGCAAGAAAGCAGCCTTGGAAGCAGTCTATTCTAGAAACCCTCTCCCCTCCCCATCACATGCACTGCACACTGTACACAGGCCTGGAAGCCTTATCAACCAGCAGCCATTATAAACAACATTCGCAGCCACAATTGTAGCAAGATTGGGGACTTTTTCCCTCCCATATAACAGGTACCCAGGAGAGCAGAATTAGTCAGCAATAAGGGAGGGGCTGTGTTCATACCACACAATTGTCCAGGTCGTATAAAAACGTAGGGATTGCCGTTCCATGACCACGAAAAGCTCCTGTGTGTTCGTTTTGGCTTATTGTTTTACATGCTTAAATTGACACGAACCCTGCAAATGGGGGGCCATTTAATGGGCTAACTCAGCAACTGGGCGTTAAAAGTGTTGTGTGAACAATGCTAAAGTAATCGGCAACAGTAATCACCGTCTGGTGACTTGTTTGGTTCCCAACCCTTTTCCTAAGAGGTATCACTATTTTTTGTATTGCCCCAATTACCTGTCTGGGGGGAAGGATTCAGGAAACCCAGCCCAATAATCTGCAAGGACCACAGGTAGTAAGATAAGCACCCTTATTTTCTTTACTTGCACTTTGATTAAAATGGGAAAAAGCGAGCTCTGACCGATTTAATTGCACTGATTAACACATCTAGGTTATTGCTTTATCCACCTCAATGTGCCTTAGCTCGGAGGAGGCAAGCGTAAATAACAATATATGTAAAAAACAAACCGACAGCCTCAGTACTTGTGCTGAGCCAAAAAAGCCCAAAAACCATGGGTACACAAAATTATGCCAGCTTTAAATAAATGGCAACGTTTGATTTGTAGTTACTTAAACCTTAAGTCACCTCAGTAAGTGCAGTAGTATCTTTACTACACATACACAAATCTTTTGATGAAACGAATCAACGCTTCCTGGAATTGATAAAATATACTAACTGGTTAAATTTACACATCAGGAAAGGTAAAAAGCCAGAGAATTCGTCTTCCGAGCATTTCCCAGAACTCGGCAATTCCTCAAGCCTGCTCGGCTACAGCAAAATCGCTGAGCGCCCACACATCCCTGCCGTCTAACAACTTTTTGCAAAGCTGCAATTATCTGCGAAGACGGAAAAGGCATTAGATCATAGTCTTCGGCCAGGCTTGAACGCAACCCAGCCAAAACCTGGAGAAAGGACAGGTTTGGCAAAGGTGGGACCCGTTCGCTCTTCTGCACATGTTGTTAAAAAAAACCCAACACGCTACGGTTTCCAAGGTTTTAATTGGTTGCCATTCTCTCTCCAAAAACAAGCTCCTTCGAGCTCGTTCTCGACTGTTCCGCGCCATTGAATGGTCCTCCCTTTACTCGGGAAGGCGAAGAAGCCCATTCCCTCCCACCTCTTCCTCCCCCCCCCCACGCCCCGTCGACGGAGGAGGAATCCAGTCCAGGTTTTACACGCAGCCGGGATTCTTTTCGCTTAGTTTCATCTCTTTCCCTGCTGCAACTCGGAGAGTCACATGCAGTCATAGGACCGGCGGATTATTGCACCATTCGCTTACATGCCCCCGAGTGTAGGCGAGCTGCGGGGTTGGGCTGGCAGCTGCGTGACTTCTCCAACCGAGCCTCTCGGGGGTGTGGGGGTGGCTTCTCTTAACATGCGAAGAGAGTGAAAAAGGCCCCCGGTTGGCCGGCCTGGGAAGGAGGGACTATTTTCTCTCCCCGCGTCCTCCCCGAAGCAGCTGCAGGGGACGGGAACGCCAAGGTTGAAAAAGGCTCTTCGCCTCCCTCCCCCCTCCTCGCTTCCCGCTGCTGTGGCTTCTTTTTTCCCTTCAAAGTTGATCCCGGACAGGATCGTTTTGAGACACCCTCCCCCCTTTGCAAGTTTGGTAGATCAGGACTCTTTTGACCTCCCCACCCCCCAGTTTGTGGAAGGGCGGTTGTGTTTTGGGGCAGGGAACATAGTGTCATTGTTTCTCCCCGCAGAGGCCTGGGGAGGTGGAGGAGGGGCCCGTCTGCTCGCAAGAGCTCCTCGTCTGTTAGCGAGAGTTGTCCGTAAAATCAAGGTGACGTGACATCATTCCTGGATGAAAGAGCTGAGCCTCGTACTTGCCCTCCTTCCTCCTGGCCTGTGGTTTATTTTTTTCTTTTCTTTTTTTAAACCCTCCTCCCTTGCATTTCCACCTCAATTGCGACGCAAAGAAGGACCCTCCATCTCGGTTGGGCTAGACTGGCCTGTATTTTAAAAGGAATGCAAGCCAGCCTTTTGGATCGTTGTTGGCGGCTGAGCACAGTTTGGGCCGGAAAGGTTGCATATCCTGGTGGATCTCAAATCCGATCAGCAGGGAGGGCGAAGGAAGGGGGGGAGGAAAGCATTTTAACAGGGGATCGGGTATAAGGATCACAGTAGGCTCCTGGAATAAAATACGTGTGGATTCAAAATGACCCGACTTTGAAACACCTTCCCCCCCCTCACAATAATTAGGTACAAGCGGCTGAACGTTAAGATGCCAAAAGAGAAATATTGTAGAGGAAGTGAGAGAGAAGCTCTTCGTTGTACATCGCCGACGTATCTTCCCATGTTCTTTTCGTACAACGCCGCCAGCCAGAATACAGTATCTGCATTTAAAGCCTCCAGCCCCCGAAACAGATTGTAGCGGCAAGCAATCTGCCTGCACTAACACGGTTTTTTAAAATTATAAATGTGTACCACGCAGGAAAATCGTTCGCCTTTCCGCACCCGGTACAGCTGAGTTTGCTGCAAAAAAACCCGAATACGAAACGGCCTTCTCCTGCAAGTTTTGGCTCTGGCAAAAGATGTTTTTCGCGGGAGCGGGGTGTGGTGAATGGAAATCAATTTACTCTGAAAAGATAGAGAAAAAAGGGGTGTTGTTGATGTTGAGTAAGTCATTGAACAACATCTTTTTGTAATCAAAAGCATCACTTACGCATTTTCTTATATCAGGGTAAATGCCAGCTGTCAACGTTCCTGTTTAAATGCTTATGCTAGTGTGGGGATAAGATACCATGGGTTTAAATTTCACATCCAATCATGATTGTGGATCAATCTTTATCTCAGGCTAGTCTACCTCACGGGGTTATTGTGATGATGCAATTTGTGTGGAGGCTTGTTGAGCATCTGTTTCTGAAGAAAAAAAAATATGTGAAGGCAAGTTTCAAAACAAAATCAGGTGGCCAAAGGTAACATTGCTGTCTGGACTCCTGGGCAGAGTTAAATAACTGGTAAGGTCTTTTGAATCTTAATTCAAAAGATAATTCTACTGATACACATCTTAAAAGAAAGCATGAAAGCTGTCAAAATAGGAAGCTGTGATGAGCAAAGATAACAATGTACAGGGTCAGTAAAAGGACATGCTCATTAAGTGATTATTGCAAGCATCACAATGTAAGTATTTTGACTTATTTATTTTTTCTTGTTAAGAAAATAACATTACATGGCTTTACTTTTGAAAAGTTAAATATTTCTTGAGTTATTTTTTAATTGGGGATTAAATCTCATTGATATTAATGACATAGTCAAATGCACAGAAATTGCAGTATTAATAGAATTAGAATTGTTTCTTTTAAAATACACAGAGGGAGACAAAATTGCTTTAAATTCATTGGATTTTGCACTGAAATGTTTGTCACTGAAAGCCATATTTATTTAGGAGGCTATATTTACCCAGAACAAGTCCATTTATTCTCAAAAAGTTCAAGTAATAATTGGAGTGTGCAGATCATGATCACTCGAAACTCACTAATAGAATTATTGCGGAAATAGTTTTTTTTTAATAGACTAAGTACAAAATTGAAAGAAATTAAACTGGATTTTTTTCCTGGTAGAAAGTATGTTGTCATAATTTTTGGCCACAATTCTTGCTCTTAAGTAATGAAAGATTTGGCTGATTTATAAAATACATAGTTCCAGTTCATAACAAGAAAACGGCACTTTTTTTGAGAGCCTACATGTAATGCCTTATGAAAATAAACTAGTTCAATTCTTGGTAAAGAAAAAAGTGGATTGGGGGAATCCACATCTACCCACCATAATCATTCACTGTAGCTGGATTTCATACATGTCCATCCACATTGTTTAGAATCATAAAACAGCAGAAACTATGTTAAAATGACAATAATCCATGTTTAAACCAAAAATATTTTTGTCCATTGGCAAAAATGTGCACCTGCCATTTTGACAATGAGACTGTCTGGTGAACAAGCGTGGCCCTGACTCCCTTATACCTCCCCCCGGAGACGATCGTATGACTGGGTGAATGAATGGGTTTTGTTATTCTATTGTATAGGACTGTATTTTTACTGTTACTGTTGCCGCCTCGAGTTCCCCTTCGGGGTGAAGAGAGGCGGGGTACAAATCTAATAAAATTGTAAATTGTAAATTGTAAATTGTACCATTTGCAAGTCCCGTGTTAATAAAACTATAAACATTGGTCCCAGCAACTTTTTTTCCAGCTTGCCTTCCTTCCTTGCAATCGTTACCTACTAATATGTTAGTTGAACAGGTTCTTGTTTATAGGCTTCAATAAATAAACTATTTTTTTTTAAATTCTTTGTCGGTAAAATATAAATTCAATGCAAAAAATAGTTGGTCGTGAAAGCGACTGCCTGCAAAGGATTGGGGCTCAAAGACAAAACCCTGAAGATCAAATAATTGTTCTTTCCTAATTTTCTCATTTATTAACTCCCAGTATACTATGTTTATGTTCTTCATTGTTTTGTCCAACTAGATTGCAGTATGTAATAAAAATAGTGTGTGTGTTTGTGTGCGTGTGATACTGAAATCATCCAGAGAACAAATTTAAGTTTGTCGTTACTAGATACTTTCTGCTTATTTTTTCCTTCCAGAGGTAGAATTGAGTAACTTGAAATTCCAGGACAAACTCAACTATTAGTTCATCAGGAAGAAATGCTTAATTTTTCTGTGTCTCCTTATTTCAGCTTTGTAGTGTCAGTCACACAAATTCTGAAGTAATTTTACTGTCAACAACATACTCCCTTATCTAAATTACCCATGTACCACTCCAGACATTTTACAAATATTCGTTCGTTTCCAAGATACTGTTCAATTTTAAGATAGCAATACTCTAGAGGCATTTAACAATCTTTTGATAACATATCTCTTAACCTCTTTCTTATTAATAATAATACTGTTTAATAAAATATTATTTGGAGATGCCATGATGCCTTCATGGGAGTAATAACATAAATATTTAAGAAGCATACTTTTTTGTGTATGGGCATTATTTTATGTAGCATTTAATAGAAGATATTTTAGGATTGTAATATTATTCCTTAACATATCTCTTGGCAGCTTCTGATCATTCTTATATAATTATGTTTCTATTACTCTTGGATGAATGTCCCACATTAAATAATATGTATGTATGTATAAGTAAAAGGGAATTCCCATTTATTCACTGAATCATCATAGACAAATGGATATGATATAGAAATTGTAGAAGATGCATAACTGCACAGAGTAAGCCATATAGTAGATATAGATACAGTTAATTATATAGGATAAGCCAGTATAATCTTTAAAATATGTGAACAAACGGTAACAGTTGTTGGAATTATACATAAACTCATTATATTATATATTAGTCCAACTCCTAAAATACACTGTGAAAAGCAGCACAATAAACTAAATACAGCATCATTTAAGAAGGCATTTATTCGAATATGTAAAAGTGAAAAAGAGCAGAGCATTTTCAAAAAGTAAAATTTATCATACAGTAGTTCATGGTTTATTGCACTATTTTAGTCCTTTATTGTTGCAATTAATTTTATTTATGCTTATATACATTTCACCAAGCTGATATAATATGCCATTCATAAGAAATATAAAACGAGATGTTAAAAAGCATAATTTCAATTGTATATCTTGTCTAGGAACAAAATCTGGGTGAAATCATGGATGTTATAAATATTTTATTCCCTTATATAGTTATAAAATGTGGGCAATAAACAATATATGACCTATACATGACTGTTTGTCTATGATACTTGAAAGAAAGCATTAGCTGTGGATTATCACTCAATAATTACTTATTTCATGGATGAACAAACAATTGTGCACTTAATAAGTGAAACAGATTATGTCTGACTCATTTATAGGGTACCATATATGCATATACTTATCTGTAAGTATAGTAGGCACTTTGGTTCAAAGACAAAATCAGGCTGAAGAGTTAATATATGCATAGAAGTCATTTTGTCAGGAGACTTAAGAATAAAGCCATTGGAGGTTTTTTTTAATAGAATAGAATTCTTTATTGGCCAAGTGTGATTGGACACACAAGGAATTTGTCTTTGATGCATATGCTCTCAGTATATATAAGAATAAAAAATAAAATAAAATACATTCATCAAGAATCGTAAAAATCATAAGATACAACACTTAGAGATAGTCATACGTTACTAATAAGCAATCAAATCATGCTAGGAAACAAAAATTATAAAACAATATATATTGTAAAGATACAAGTGATGCGGCATAGTCATAAGTCGGAAGAGACAGATACTAGGAAGGATAAGAAGAGTAATACAGTCTTAGTAATAATTTGACAGTGTTATGGAAATTAGTTGTTTAGCAGAGTGATGACATTCAGAAAAAAACTGTCCTTGTGTCTAGTAGTTCTGCTATGCAGTTATATAAAAAGGCATTTATATATACAGGATTTTTCCATCCCTGGAGTGCCAGATCACTGTGGGAAAAAATACATATTAAGATAGTGAAAAGGTAGTCTTGTTTTTATAAAGTTGTCCTCCGTCCCTTTTTTCTTATATTCATATTTTGTAAGATACAAATACTTGGCTGTAGGTTTTTATCTGAGAAAGTCGGATATAAAGATTATTACATCTACTGTATATTTGTGTTTGATTATATTTGTCAGTAATTATTTATGCATAATATGGCACTACAGTTTTATACATTGCATCTGAAGTAAGAGATTATACTTTTATAGGACTGTGGCAGTGAAAGTGTTTAACATATTGCACAGCAACTGGATAATACTTTTTTTAAAAAAAAATAATAATCTTGTTGCTTCCAATTAATTAGTGAACTAATTTAGAATCCCTCTCGCACACAAAACAGATTTCACATTTTATTTATTTAAAAATGTGATCTTAAGCAAATAACTATGGCTAACAGACCAATAAAAAAAACAAAAATACAGTTTTTATTTATTCTACAATAAATAGAAAATACAAACTCAAACCATTTCACATATCATGCACTTTTAAGAATTAATAGTACTGTTTATATTGTACTTGTTTGCTGCCTCGAGTTCCCCTTTTTGGGTGAAGAGAGGCGGGGTATAAATCTAATAAATAAATAATAAATAAAAATAGAGCACTTCAGCAACTCCAGATATCTAGGAGGTCAATAGCCAACAAGGGCTGAATGTTTGAAGCAGGTGTCCCTCTTTGGCCGCCTCGAGTTCCCCTTTTGGGTGAAGAGAGGCGGGATACAAATCTAATAAATTATTATTATTTGGTATCCTTCCTTTGTTTGTTTGTTTGTTTGTTGAAAATAAAGCACCTTACAAAATGAAATTGCACCCATCACTCGTCACTCACGGGAGAGAGAGAGAGAGTGAGAGGAAAGCCATCAAGACCTCTTCAATAAAAAGGCAGAATTTTTTTCAGCAAGGATGAAACAGCTCCCTTAACTAATGCCACTTACCTATTTTGTGACCTTTGCTTTAAAGCAAACTGCCACCACTGAGTGAAGCCCTGTCAGATTTGTGCCTGTCCCATCTTCCAATGAATTCTTGGGACTTTTTTCCGCAAGCTCAAAGCAGTTTTGAAATTCCAAGTGGAAGAGTTATTCCTAGCACACTTGTGTCATCATTCAAGAGGATTATTTCACCTAAACTGCAAGTCTCTGCTGAAAATCACCCTTTGACTAATGTACTTTTTTTCTGAGGATGATAAATGATCAGGTTAACCCCAGACTTTAATTGAAGAAATAGTCTACGTGCTATATATTAAGTTACCAAGCCTGGAGCAGTGTGTGTGTGAAATCCAGGACAGGTGTGGTACAACTTTGAGATCGCTCTTCATCCAGTTATTGGCAACAACAATAATAATAAATCTGACAAGAAATTTATGAGGTTGTGTTTCTTTTTATTGTACCTGTTGTGCCTCTTGTTTCCAGTTTCTCTCTATTGATAGTGGAGGAATTGACTCTTGTCAAACGCCAAGTTCCACCTTACAAAAATCAGGGGATCTCTTTCTTTCAAAAGCAGAAAACAAATCAGCTCGTCCTCTCATTTGTTCTCCGAATCTATAACCCATTCTTCAGCCTCAATGATCCAGGCATCAAAGATTTTGTAGGTTTTAGAATGCAAGAACATTCCGCCATAAATCAGAAGTCATACCAGGAGCTCTATAAATCACCAGAAAGAAGAAAACAACAGCAACAAAAAAAGAGCCAATTGAAATAGTCCAGACAGAGCTAAAAAGCTGCATGCGTTTTGCATAATTGGTTGCTGTTCTTTCATTAAGGACAGGATGGGCTAGCAGAAGGCTGGTAAACACATATGGCTCTGGCGTGCAAAAGGTTCAGTCATGTACCACTGGCAACAGCTGGGTGGCTCTTAGCACAGAAGCATTCTTTTTGAGACCTGGCCCCGTGGGGAAGGAAATGAAAATACCAAATTGATTTGATTGCTTGTTCAGCGATCCAGGAAAAAGGAAAAATAACTGAGAGCAAATAACTGTACAGGTCTCCCTGCCAGCATCTTCTTAAATAAAATGTATATTTTCCTGGAATCATGTGGCTATTTTAAGGAAGTTCTTTGAGGAAATGCCAACAGATGCCAAGAGTGAATCACCTTCTCCCCTTCAAATCTAGATTTCTGCAGGTCGCTGTTCTTTAACTGTTGGTAAAAATGGCCAGACCTACCACACGTGTGTGTCCAGTGCCATACATGTCTTGACTGATTTATTATGTAAGTCAAAGTCAACTATAGTGATCAAACAGATAATTAACGTTCCAAGATGCCCTGTCCTCAACTTGGTTCTTCAGATCTTCTGGACTTACATTCATTGCTACTACTATATCCTTGCTATTGATCATCTTTTTTCTTTTTGTTTTTGTTTCTTTCACCTGGCCTAGTATTATAGCATCAAGAGAGCAAAGTTATTCAACCTTTTTCTAAGACTAATTTGGACATTTAGGTATATCTTCTTTTCCATGTAGTGCTCTAATCTGCAGGGGATGATCCTAAACATTATTTTGTTAGGGTACAAAGTTAAGGATATTGTGCAATAGTTTGCACACTCTATTGTGCTCTCTCAGCTTCCATATGGGTTGCTGAAATAACTATGTTTTTGTTCCTT
Source organism: Boaedon fuliginosus (assembly GCA_027560395.1). Classification (NCBI taxonomy): domain Eukaryota; kingdom Metazoa; phylum Chordata; class Lepidosauria; order Squamata; family Lamprophiidae; genus Boaedon; species Boaedon fuliginosus. Next base: position 64,263 of record JANHGC010010554.1, on the reverse strand, counting down.
TATTATCCCACTCACTGTTCCTTTTCCTTTCCTTCCATGTGAAGTTAGATAATAAACTGCTCAAAATAAGAAATCTGACCTTTGGTTATCTTTACAACATCATGAAAACTTATGGCAAGCTAGAATAAAAATTCATTTCAAACACTGAAGGATACTGGAATCCAAAAAGTTGCATAGATTTGTATAGATTTGACAGAATATTTTAGTGCAAAAATGCATATTAGAAGTTGTTAAACTGCTTAGGTTAGGTTTGTTGATTATTAATGGTAAGTATCTCACTTCAAATAGAAGAAGATTGAAAACTGAAGGGAAAAAAATCCATATGCCCCCAAACGAGGCTGCAGATTTTCAGCCCGATTGCTTTTAAAATGCGAAACGCGCTATTTTAAATAGTACCGCCGAGAGCAGTAGTTGCATTTTTATTATTATATTTTGTTAAGTTTTGGTGTGCTTAATCAAGCTACCTACCATATGAGGGTAAAAATTAAAAACAAGAAAGCAGATACTTAAAGTCCGTAAGCAGCTGTCACCGCGTCCAGAAGGGTGTGAAACGTAGGCAAATGTGCCATCTGAAAGAGATGCAAAGAAAATCACAACAGAGCATCTGTTGGAGAGCATCTGTACTGTGAAGGCTGCATGTTGTACTGAGAAAATTGTGGGGGCTTGAATATTGCTGCTCTCTCTGTGTGCATGAGCGTGTGTATGTGTGTGTGTGTGTGTGTGTATGTGTGTGTATGGGGATGAATATAAAGACAGGAAAGGAGGTGAAGGTGACTTATATAACCAACATCATCAATTGAAGCAAACCCCTAAATTTACAATAAAGACACAAGACAAGGGTGCCCCCTATTGCTGCTTCTTTTTATACTAACATTGGAAGAGTTCTTAATACAGATTACGAACCACAATGGAATAAAAGGCTTAAAGAGCCTCGGTGGCGCAGTGGTTAAATGCAGCACTGCAGTCTCTGCTGACTTGTTCAGCAGCTTGTCAGATCAAATCCCACCAGGCTCAAG
>JANHGC010010547.1:0-13550 GCA_027560395.1 Boaedon fuliginosus | reverse complement strand
GGGGGGGCGAGGGGGGGCTACCTCGCTCTTGAGGCAGGCTCCTATGCCGTTTTCCAGAGACTGACCACCATGGCTGCACCCGTGTCCAGTGCAGCGGCTAAGCCACGTCTTGGATTTCACCAGATCTCCAGACCTTGCTGGAACTGTATTTTTTCCTCCTGTGCAACGGAGTCAAAAACCTGCTTGTACTACTTCAATCATGCAAACACGCTCACCTTTGGGAAACTGCTTTCTACTGCTACCAAAAGGCTCCCCTGCTCACCCTCGCCCCCGCTTTAGGGAAGATGCCCTGCCAAGGCCCGCCTGACGGGCTTGCTCCAGGCAACCAGCATCCAGGTCTTCCAAAGGGCAGCACGTTGGAGAGCCAACGTTGCTGGACAAGGAATTGATGATGGAGGAGAAAACAGGAGATTCGGCAACAGAACCTTCTCTACAGGATGCTGTGCGTGACTTATCTGGCAAGAAAGGCATCCAGTCCAAATCCCGCCCCCCATGGCTCAGGCGTCCCACAGCCCGATCCTCGCCTGGAGCCAGGAACAGCCCCGCTCCCCAACCCAGGCATGCAGGCAAGTGCTGTGACCAGGGAGAAGGATGAGGGGGTGCCAAGAGCACATGGGGGTGTGGGTGGGAACTGAGGTGAGGTCTGTAGTGGGGGGACAGGGAGGGGATGGAGTAGAAGGAAGAGGGAAGGGACAACTCCCCCTCTTTCACATTATCAAAAATTTATCCCTTCAAACGTGCCTCCATGCTTAATGGGGCAAGAGATAAAAACAGAATTAATGCAACATTACTGCACTTTTCAAAAGCTACCATTTAAAAAAAATCAAAACCCAAACAGAACACCCAGGAGACCCAAAATAATTAAGTGGCTCGGAGACTTTGGTCTCCAGAAAAGCTACATTTTAAACAGCTCTGGGCTAAAACTTCCCCTAGCTGGAATCTGCAAGCAACATTTCTCCCTTCAACAAGCTCAGAGTAAAGATGAGACGTTTTGCAAGGCTGTAGTCACACTGGTGTCCAAAATTAATGCTTGCACAAATGAATCCAACCTGGGGCTTAAACTGAAAACAGAACCCAGGGTATTGAACAGACGTGGGCTTAAGAAAGAGTTACCTTCTGGAAACCCCGGGTGAGGGACGACGGAGAAAAAAACGATGAAGCTTATTCAAACCGTATGGCGCGAAATGCAGTCCACCTGCTTTCCAGAGTTTGTGTGAGGAAAGGAGCCTGCTGGGACCACCTTGGCCAAAACCGCTCTACATTTCAGTCCAGAGGACAGTGTGGTTAAAAAAGGCAGAGAGGTAGATTTCAGAGTCGTAAGTGAAAGCAGGCCATGCTCTACGATGGAGTTCAGGTCCACAGGTCCTGGTCCCAGCCAGGTGTCTTCCACTCGTCCTCTTGGGGTGACCCTGGCAAGCAAGACCCCTCAGCACGCAGGGAAGACTGCTACATCGCTTGGCACCCAGGCCCGGCCCCGACTCCTGCACCGGGCTGGGCGGGTGGAGCGCGACTCCTGCCTCCCGTGGGAGCTACTTCCGAAGGTAGCGCTGGGCGAGGATGGCGGCGTCCAGGGCGTTCATGGGCTGGGCGTCGTGGCCCAGGCGTCTCACCGGAGGGACGCTGCCAAACTGCCGCTTTTGCAGGAAGCTCTTTGCCTCGTGGAGCGTGTTCTTCTCCTCCGCTAGCAGGAGCTGCTGCCTCATGTAATTCTCAAACTCGTACTGGGAACACTCCTCCGTCACCTTGGCCTGCAGGGAGGACAGAGTCTATGGGGGGGGGGTGCAGGGCTGTGTCCGCCCCCCCTGCCTTTCGGCCCCAGAAGACAAACGCCTGCATGCACACTTACATGTTTCCATGCCCCCCGATTCCCTGGCAGCAGCAGATGCCAGTGTGCATTGACTGCATGTCAGACTAACGGAGGGAGAAGCCTACGAGAGGAGTAGGGCCAGCGATACAGGTAGTCCTCAACTTACAACCACAATTGAGGCCAAAATTTATGCTATTATATGAAAAACTTGCTAAGTGAATTTGTCCTATTTTACGACTTTTCTTGCCACGTTTGTTAAGTGAAATCACTGCAGCCGTTAAAATTAGAAACATGATTGTTAATGAATTTGGGTTCTCCATCGGCTTTGCAAAGGTTGCAAAACGACTCCGGAACACTGCAACCGTCATAAATACAAGTCAGTTGCCAAGCATCTGAATGTAGATCATGTGACCATGGGGATGCTGCAATGGTCAGTGCCGTTGTAACTTCCAATGGTCCTTAAATGAGGACTTTGTAAGGAGGAGGTTCTAAGTCAAGGGCTGCAGAACTGTCAGCAGCTGAGGCCCATCCTGAGCTAGATTGCCCCAGGCCTCCGCCCCTTTCCTTGCAGACACACGACGTGCAGACCGACGCCCTGCCCGGAGGGAGTCCTTGGGGGCTGGGAAGGAGACAGCGCAGACCCTCCCCTCAAGGTCAGCAACAGCAGCTGGGATGAGGCTCACTCGGAGACCTCCACGAGGGCCTCTCCAGGCAAATCTTACCTCATGCGCATGTTCTGGGTTGACCCCCTGATCGTCGACATCAGGCACCACCTGCAAGGGCCCACTGAGGGAGGACATGGACTGCCTGCAAGCAGGGGGGACAAAGGCTTGCAGATCAGCAGGGCGAGGGCTCCTGCTAGGAGGAGGAGGAGGAGGAGGCAGGCGGCCACTGGGCTCCAGGCTTGGCCCAGCCCAGGCAGAGAACCTCCTAGCCAGACCAGGGAGTGTCGCAGTGCACACCAGTGCGCAGGGGAAGGAGGCCCACCACAGCACAAGTTGTTATCCTAGGTAGCACCTTTCACTGCGTGCTGCGGAGCTGGGACGATGCCCTCACCAGAGCCACCCAAAGACTGGCAAAGAAGAGCCAAGAGCTGGCCAGCTTGGCCCGCTGCCCCCAACCACCACCTCTCTCATCTCTGCTCCCCAACAACAAACGCATCTAGAGCTGAATCTCCTTCGGCCAGCTGGTTGGAGAGCCCGAGAGGAGGCCTTTCCACCCTTTGCTCTAGTTGAGACCTCTGCAAAGGCGAGGCCTTTCTTGGAGGCAGGAAAAGGCAAAACGAAGGAGCCCCCAACAGGTGCTGTCGAACACAGAGAGCCTGGAAGCCGCTCCAGAGGGTTCCCTTTCAAAGAGTCCCCTTTGGACAGACGAAGAAGAGCAGCCCAATCCAACCCACCCTCCCTCTGGCAAGGCTTGGGCTGGCCTGCAGGCCAGAGCCACCCCAAGCCTCCCTCGTGTCCCCCCTCCCCACTCACCAGGATGCAATGATGGAGCTGAGGGATTCCAGCACTTCCCAGGCTGCCAGGCGCTGCTGAGGATCCAAGACCAGCAGCTTCCGGATCAAGCAGACGGTGTTTTCGGACACCCGCCCGTCCCTGCTGGAGGACAGGGAAGAGCTGGAGGGACGCCCGGGGCCTGAGCCCCCGCAGCCCGAGAGAAGGGCAGCTCAGGGCAGGCGGGAGGACCGAGGGCTGCTCTCACTCACTCTGGGATGGCGTACTCAGCAGCCTTGATCTTGCGGAAGAGCTCCTGAGGGATGCTGTCGTAGAAGGGGAACTGTCCGTAGAGCATGGTGAAGAGGACCACTCCCAGCGCCCACATGTCGCTGGGCTTGCCACGGTAGGGCCGACCTGCAGGGCAGAGGAGGCACCCGCAGGCTAGCGTGGCCCACCAAGAAGCAGGACCCTGCCGGCTGAGCTCACAGCCTTTCTGCACAGGGAGGAGGTGCCCCCCACAAGCCCTCCGCAAGTGCGCTGAGGCAGCGGGAGGAGGAGGAGAGACGCCCAGGGCTCCCCCCCCCTCGCCCAGTCACAACAAGCAGAAGCTCTTTTCCACCGGCCAGGCCGCCCGCCAGCCGAGGCAAAGAGGCTTTAGAGCCCTTGGAGCTCTGTCTGGAAACAAGCTGGAAATAGGTCTGGCAATCCATCCGCCCCCGTGCTGGGCAGGGGAAGAGCCTCCGGAGAAAGGGACAGAGGGGAGACGGCAGCGTCACAAAGCAGCGGGAGCCCTCAGGGGAAAGGGAAGGGCTGCCGGAGGGAGGGAGGGAGGCTACTTACCGCTGAGGACATCAGGACTAATGTAGGCGGGGCTGCCCCGCTGGTCCTTCAGCAGGTCATCTTCACTCACCAAATGCTTCCCAAGACAGAAGTTGGTGATCGTAATTCGGTGGGTCCTGAAGCAAAGACAGCGTTAGAACGGAAGCGGAGGGCAGCTGGAGGGGATGCAGAGGAGCGCCACAAAGGCAGGTGCTGAAAGCTCCCCCACGAGGACGGACTGAAGGGAAGACGCAGCAGCTGCCTTCAGGGTGTGTGAGCAACAGAGGAGACAGCTGCCAACTGTTTTCCATGACCACCGAAACCTGGCCAGAAATTACTGCTCTAAGCTGTAGTTACCTAGATTTCATTTAAACATGTGGCAAGACACGTACAACAATGGGACAGTCCACCGATGGAGGTTTCTGGAGTTTTTTAAGAGGCTGGATTGCCAACTCCGACAGTTGGGGTAAGTGGTCTCTTTTCAAGAGGGTTGGAGCAGATGGTCTTCGTGGTCCCTTCCAACTCTACAATTCTATGATTTTACGAGCGCTGAGCACCGTCCCAACAGAAGAGCCCCCAGTCAGCTCTCAAGATCAGCTATACTGACTAGCTCACGGACTAGATCTGAATGCTACCAAATCTGAATAGCCCCCAGGTTTTGTGACCAGTCTTGTGACTGTGAATCGACCTGTAAGGCTCTGGAGGACTAGGGCTGCCCAAAAGCCCTCCGCACATCTTTTGGGTTTGACCCAGCCCTTCCGCCTCAACTCTCCCCCCTGGGGCTGCCGAGAGCCTGCAGTGGAACCGGGGGCAGAAGAGAACCCAGGTGCTGCACTGGGGAAAGCGGGTGGGCGAATATCGCCTGAGAAGCCCCACGGCCATCAGCCCTCCTGCCTGAGGCAACCAGCAGTGCAGCCATGCCTGGGTTTCTATGTCACACGGCTGGGTAAAGATTGCCAGAATCCCCAGAACCTTAGAAAAGGAAATATGCCAATTTGCTGTCATCGAAATGCAGAACCTTTTAAAAAGGATTCTTCCAAAGTGGGACCATCAATTTAATTCTGAATTAAAAGCAAAATTAAATTGGAAGACTTCATAGAAGAGCAGATATTTTGGTGTTCTATCTCAATTAACATTGGCTTAAAAAGGAAATAAACTTCCAGCTCAGTGCAGAATTAGGATGGATTTCCTATAAAGCAGAATGAGGGAAGTTTGCCAAGCAATAGTTCGTTTGTTATTTTATAGTCCCTTCTATTTACCACAGGAGGGGTTTTCTCAGCTACACCATTAAAGCTAAGAAAAGAGGCACAATTACTGCAGAGAAAAGAGGACGGAGAAGGCAGCCAAACCATCAAATGCACCAAACCGAACCGAATTCAGCCACAAAGCGGTTCCAAATTTCACGAGCTGCCTTTCCATGGAATCATAGAGTTGGAAGAGATTTCAGAGGCCAACCCAATCTTGTGCTCAGTGCAGGATCCACTGCAGATCGCTGCCTAGCCTGTCCGAAGACCTCCAGGGACGGCCGACGGAGAGCTCTTTGCCAGGCTCAACCCGCTGGCTCTGGCCCTGCTCTCACAGCAACGGAGGCCCCCTCCCTCTTTTGCCCGCATGCGTTCAGTAGCAGGCTTCCCCTTGTCCTGGCCCGCTGCCTTCATCATTCCTCAGAGGACTCGGTTTCCATTCCCTCCTTCCTTTTGGTACCCATTCTCTGAACATGCTGCGGTGCCCAGAAGCAGACACGAGGTCCAGTTTTCTCAGGAGCCAGCCCTTATCCAGGTTAAGTGCATGAAATAAATCGCAACCGAGCCCACAGGGAAGGAGCAGCCCTTCAGGCTCCCTGACCTCAAACTGCTTGACAGCTCTAGAAGCCATCAATTCTGCTCAGGATGGTCAAATGTAGGAGTCCTGGTCCAAGACTCGGCGGCTACCTGTTCCAAACAGCTTTCTCACAGAAGACACTGCAGCTAGTTGACCGGACACGGCCAGAATACGGGTCAGAAAGTGTGCAGGTGCCAGAAGCCAAAGTGCCCGAGTTTCTCTTTCTGAGGCTGGAACTAAGAGCATCCCCGGAACTGAGAGCTTTTGGGCTCCGCTTTCCAACTCCAAGGTATAGCTTCCAGCTTCCCAAAAGCCTCTCAGAAGCCCAAACTAGGCCCACTCAGTCTCCTTCCCAAGGCCAGAGAGCCGCATGCATTCAGGGATTGTCAGAATCTGGCTGGAGGCTGGACCAGCTCTTCCCACCCAGAGTCTTGAAAGAACATTGGGGTGCTTTCCCCACGTGGGAATGAGGACAGGCCAGAGGTGCTGCTGCAGAACCCTTAAAATGCTGCTTTTAGGAAGGAGCTGAACTGCTGCCCAGATACATCCCTCGATTTGTCTGGGCATAATGAAGAGATGAGGTGGGCAGCTCCTTGGACCTGGGCTCTGTGGAAGACCACCAGCTAGTTGGCCTCCCGGCTGACTGGCCCAGTAGCTACACGAAGGGCCGTCGCCCTCAAATAGTTGCTAACGGTTCTTGTTGTTAAGGGCTAGTTTTGTGTCGTTTGCTTTACGGAAGTACTTTCACTGGTCAATGACTGAAAAAAGCCTTCCTGTCTTTCTGCGTCAAGGACAAGCTGCAGAGCCACTCAGAGCAACGACAGGGCCAACCTCCCAATTGCTGACGGACTCTTCCGGTGCTTCCAACTGCCCTGATGGAAGCGTCACCCACTCTTGGACCTTTGCCCACCAGATAGCAAGAGGAGGCGTGTGCAGGAGAGACGCCATCTGCCCTGGACATGGCAGACCACTTGAAACTTTTCAGGGGGGTCTCTGCAGAAGACCTGCCCTGCTGCCCACCTCCCCAGCTGTGTGCAAAGGACAAGACACTCTGGGACCCCTCAACCATCCCGTGGCCGAGCAATTTGCAGAAGGAACACACCTTTTGTTTAGCACCATGTTCCCCAGTTTCAAGTCTCTGTGCACAATGTTCTTCTGAAAAAATAAAACAATCCTGCAATTAGAACAGCCAAGGTTATTCTGCCCAATCCAGAGGACCCGAGCTGAGCGCATGGCTGAACCCCCCGAGAGAAGCGTCCCGTTCAGTGCCGACTGCTGTCCTTTTGCTCCAGCCAAGGTAGGTGAGAAGTGACGCTCAGTGAAATGTAGCCCTGACTGCAACCTTCCTCTAGCCGTGCCAGATTCTGGGGCCGGTGCACACTCCGTGGCACGGCTGCTACCATACTGTGGAATAAGCGCAGAGACAGGGTACCTTGTGCAAGGCTTCCACCACCCGCACAACGTCGTAGAAGATGACGACGGTCTCTCGCTCACTGAGACGCTTCTCTTTGATGACGTAGTGCTGGAGGTTGATGAGATCGGCCGTCTTGTCGCTGAAGTCGTGGGCACAGAGGCAGTCCAGCACCAGGCAAATGCGCTTCTTCGTCTTCCGGACCATCCGGCTGGACTCCAGATCTTCCACCAGCTCGCAGGTTCGGTCCTGCAATGTCCCAAGTCACAGGGACCGGAGTTAACGGGGCAGAGAGAGGCCTTCCCTCCCCACTGATTAGACACAGGCCCGTTCTAGGCTGCTTTCATAAGGGCTACAGCGGGAGGTTTTGCACTCGTGCAAAATGATGGCTCTTTACCACCATTCATGAAACTTTCAGAGATTTCGGAAAGGGGTGGGTGGGTGCAGAAATATTTTGTCTTACCGGAAGCATCCAATTCTTCCCAGCAAACATGCCCCAGACTTGCCAAAGGCTCCCTTCACTTTGCTTGGGCAATTGGGATTAAAGTGGTACAGAGGGCCATGTGATGGGCAGGACCTAGCAGTCTCCGGCAGAGGAGCTGGACTGGGACAGTTCCGGCAACCACATGACATCAAAACCACAATGTCCCCAAAACCATTAACAATGGTGGTGCTGTTTGAAGGATTGAGAAAGCAGGCCTCTCGAGGCTCTCCCGATCAGTGCTGGGGGACCAGTAAGCCATGAGCTACAGTTCCTACCTGGAAAAGGCCGTGATGATGGACCACCCCATCCTGACTGTGCAGGAGGGAGAGGAGGGAGAACTCGGTGTGCAGCAGCATTTTGCCCTGACGCTCCTCTTGGGTTTCTGTGCCACGGTCATTCTTGTCCTCCAAGGTGAGGATCTGTGTGAACAAGACAAAGGAGGAGCAGCTCAAGACAGGAAGCACCAATCTCAAAGGCAACACACACAAAATCACACAGAGCACCTTGGAGCGCAAAGCTGACAACATAAATAAAAGGTGCTCAAGCAAAGAGGGGACGCCTTCCCCCAACACCCCGCCTGTGCCCCAGTCGCTGTGCCTGGAGCACCGACTTGGAGGTTAATGGTTCCAGGGCAGGTAAGAGTTTTCACATCTGAACCTCTTATTTTCATCAGTCTCAGCAACAGCAAGGACCTCAGTGAAGGTGTAAGAAAGGCCTCTCTCTACCTGAGCCCTCCGGAAAAGCATCACCACGTAAGAGGGGCTCCTGTGGCTTTGGGGGCTGGACAGCCAAAGGCGGTCTCCCTCCTTTTTTTGTTTTGTAGTAAGTTTTTTTTATTTTCCAAATTAAAAACAGCGTATCTTGCATCCAAACAGTGTTATCTGGGTTACACTCTTATGTCTACAGTTAATTGATTCGATTTCCTTACATATATTCATTATATTTCATATTCAAACTTCTAAAAGAGGCGGCCTCCTCCTTGAGAGGGCTGAGTATCACTTGAGTAGAACCACCAAAGTTTTGGTTGTGGTGCCACCACTGCAACTAACTTTCCACCGAAGGTTGACCAGGCCTTGCCTATCCCTTGCCCTTCTTACAAAAGAGCATTTAGAGGACCCTGGTTGTTAGGGGGAATATGCTGACTCTGTAAACTACCCAGAGAGGGCTCTAAAGCACTATGAAGTAAGGCTAAGTGCTACTGTTATTTAGCAATGACACTTAGGTTTATAGACCACTCCATAGCACTTTACAGCATTCTCTGGGTGGTTTATAGTGTTGAAGCATGATTTGCATATTCCCCCCAACAATTTGCTCTTCATTATACAGACTTCAGAAGGCCGTAAGGCTGAGTCAACCTGGAGCGTTATTAGGATCTAACTCCTGGCTGTGGGCAGAATTTGCCTGCAATATTGCATTCTAACCACTGCAGCACCAGGGGTCCCGTTAATATTCGCTGCATTCGACCCCACCTTTAAAGATTCTGCAGTTCGGCAGATCTTTAGGGTTTAAACACTCTGTCTCTCTTTCATGTCACTTACTTTGTGGGAATTACTTATGTAAATTGCTCCTTACCTTCAGCTGATAGAAGTCGTCTGTCCCATCCTTTCTTGCCAAGCACTGAACAATGCTCGGCACTGGGGAGTTGCCCAAACGTGGGCCTGGGAATATAAAAATAGAACATCTGCCCTGTTAGCCCAGAAGCTCCCTCTCTGCCCAACCAGGTGTTTTTCCTTCACTCCCAGAGATGGCCAATAGGAAGCTGAGAGGGAGGAGGCCCTAATGTCTCCTCCCCAGCTCAGCACAAGAGCAGGAGGATGCTGTGGCCGTCAACTCTGGAGCTGACGCCAGAAGTATCACACACAAATAAAAATGTACGCACTGTGGTGCATTGTCCTCTTTTCAGAGAAAGTGCAATTCAAGATGAATTTGGTAGAGTTTCAACATGTGTGGCCCAGCTAACTGCACTGAGGCACTAGGGACAATTATGCCGGCTGCGACCCCAGCAGAAAGGGACTCAAAGTCTCTATTTGCAAATGCTGAGAGACAGGATTGGGTCTCGGCTCCGATCCTCATCCCATCTGGTGATGCAAAGATGCTGGTTTCCCTTTAGCAGTTCTGCAGGGCTGCGGCCGGGCTGGATATTCTGTCTGTCGGGGACCAGGAATTTCATCCTGCTTTCTGGCAGAACTCATCAGGCCAAGGAAACGCTCTGCACGTCTGAGGATCTTACAGCCCTGAAGAGGGGCGCAGGTGAGTTGCAGCATCTCCCTTGGGGCAACAGTCACTTTTTACTCACCAAGAATGAAAGGCCCAGCTCTTTTGGTGTTACTGCTGGAAATCCCTGGGCAGAGGACCTTGGCTGATGTTTCCCCACTACCTCTATCGCAGGTTCGTCGCTTCATCCTGAGTTCTGCAAAAGGAAGGCAGACCCTGCTTTAAGCTCAATTCATTTTCTCAAAGGAACTTTCCTATTACAACGACCTTTTTGCACCGCACAGAAGCAGCTCTTAGATTGGCACACTGGTTCCTGCCCGTGGATGACCTTGGGGGAAGAGCTGCTGCCTAGCAAGCAACCGGAGAAGACAGGCAAGAGCCCCCCGAGAAACAAACCTAGGAAGCACCCATGCAGGAGGTCTCCCTCCCCCCACGGCTTTCCAAGGATGATGTTAGCAAAGTGATTGTGACCTAATCCGGGTGCTGCCCACCCCAGAATAACAAAGAGAGAGGTTCCCACACCACTAAAGTCATTCAACGTGCAGAGCTGATGAACTCTTCCTTCTCCTTTGGAGATTTCCGCTGGTGGTCCACTTATTGGCAGACTTGAAACACCCTCTGCGACTGAGGCTGGGGAGAGCCACCCTATGGCCAAGAAGGGGCTATCCCCCTAAAGGATGTGACACTACAACCAAGAGGGCCATGAGCTCATGGAAGATCCGCTAGTCTCCCTGCCACAGACCACAGGGGAGGAACGTCAAGAAATGCTTCGGCTTGGAAAGAACACAGGGCAGCCTCACACGCTCCTTTGCCAGTCTGCGATCACTGGCGCACAAAAAGAATGTGTCCACATGTCCACGTTTGCCCGTGTATCTCTTCTAAGGACTTCATTGTGGCAAAAAATGTATCAGGCAGAGCACAAGAGCATCACCTGCAGACAAGTGATAGACAGGCACACACATGCACAATGAACCCTAAAGCACAAAGATCGCCATCCCGAGGAGCCTCAATTTAACACAGTCACGTTTTTGAGGCCTAGCGAAACACAGGAGCAGCGTATCTGATCACAGTCACCAAAGGGAGCTGAGCAAGGGTCCCGAAGGGAGGAGTTCAGGTTGTGGTGCTTTGGGTAGCTTCTCCTCAAATCTCAGGTGGTACACCACCACAATGAGGCATAAGACAGTCTTAGCTGTTCTCATCTCTGAATGTAATTCTTTGCATACAGAAAACACACAGCTGAATTATCTAGAAGTGCCTGCACAAGAAAGCCATGAACGAAATGTATGCCAGATATTCTGCAAGTTCTGATCTTTGCTCCGGGTCTGGTTGTGCCTAATACAAACATTCAAACATTTGCTTTGTTGCACTTAATATGGCCCACAGCCAAGATGCAAAGCTCATTTTGCTACTGATCTGGAACTCACACTTGTCTGGTTCTTTCTTAGCTTTCACTTGATTGGAAAAAACAGTCCACACCGTGTTTAATTCTGACCTGGCCTGATCATGATTGCAGGATATAGTGTTGGAGGACTCTGGATTGGGGCAAACCAGCTAGGGATACCTTTCCCTAGTTGCCACTTTTGTCTTGGCTCTGTGCAGGAAGAGTCCCTGCCAAGGTCTCCTGCCAGACCAAGGCTCCTGAAATGAAGGAGACCGAGCCCAGGGCTTTCACCAGATCCAGTACAGAGTCTGGCCCAAATGTACATGTCAGCAATGCAAACGATGGATGGACCGTAAAGACAAAGACTTCTTCAAGTCACGCTTGACCCTCGGGGAGGGCCTACAGTTTCCTCACGATCTACTTCTCCAATTGTCACTGGCCCTGAGTGAAGCACTTAGGGAATGCTCTAAAGTAGCCTTTCCCTTAATTTGATTTTGACTTCATGAACAAAGGTTTTTTTAAACTTTATTGTTTTATAGATTTGGAGTTTCCTAGTAATCTCCAACCTTGCAAAATGTCTGAGCCTCGATTAGGTTAGCATGAACTAGAGCAAAATTACTTTTTCTACTTTTAATTGGCCAGAAAAGCTGTACAGGTTGGGGGAGCCTCGTCTTGTTAGATTTTAGCTTCAGCTTTTTGTCATGCTAACAGCAATGTTCCCAAGGAGAAAAGAAAAACAGCCATATTTCATCAGGAAGTAAAACTCTGAATGCACAACTATTACAACGTGCTGCCTTCCTGATGACAGCATGACTAGCTAACCCAACCCGCACTTTGATCAAGTTTCACTCACAGTTGGTGAAAATTCTGGATGGCCTTGGGATTAAAATATTCATCAGAAAGAAAAGCAGAACTGTGCTGTTCTCAAGAACTTAATAAAATAAAAGCCATTCTTAAACTAACATTGCCATCATTTTACGTTACTGTATATAGAAGGTGCACTTATATTGGTATTTTGCCATGAATCTGTACTGGTCTGCTAGTATACCGGCAGGATGAGCAAATAAATTAATTCATAGATATTGCTCTCCAGGCATATATATTTTCTATTTCAAGGGTTTTCACTTCTTGAGCTGCAATCAGGAAAGAATAAAGGAATACATTTATCAGGAATAAATCCTCATTAATTCAGTGGGACAATTCTGACAAATCTACAAAAGTGCATGCTAGGATCTGCCCAGCCTGAGTCTGAAAGTTGGGAAGAGTAAATACCTGGTCAAGTAACGACCAAGATTCAATCTTGCGACAATATCCAGGGACCTGTGCCGTATTTATTTGCCTTGGTTCGTTAGCTCAAAGTAACCAGCGGGTCACCTTCCAACCCATTGTGGGCAGGAAGACCAGGGGAGCCAAGGGAGGCTGGGCGACTTCAGAGGCGCAACAGCCTCTGCACCTCTAGCAACCTAGGAGTAAGGAGAACCATAAACGAGGGGCATGAATGGCCTTTGGAAGCGGCGGATGCCCCTCCGGAGGCTTTTCAGAAGATACTGGGCAGCCGGGGGTTGGACTAGAAGACCTCCAAGGCCCCTTCCAACTACCCGCATTTCTTTAATTCTGGAGAGACTGAAAGGAGCCCAGATTTATAAAAGGCGAGCGAGGGAGGAGGAGCAGCCTTTTCCTGGCCCCCCACCGCTCCAGGGCGACGAGGATCTCCAGCCGCGCAGCGGCTCTCACCGCGGAGGCTCGCGGGGGACAACGGCCGCCTTCGGACGCTGCCCGTCGCGGGTGCTGGCGCCGCCAAGGCCTCAAGGCCCCCGGCCCTTCGCCCCTCGGAGGCTATCCGACCCCCCCAGCGTCTCTTTCCGAGAGGACGCAGGGACGGAGCCTTCCGCCTCCGCCGGGCCCCCTTCGGCCGGCCAGGCGCGTGAGAAGCCCCGGCGGGCTTCCGGCTCGGCCCCCAAAGGTGCCCCGGGCCTCGGCTTCACCGCCAGCGCTTCCCGGCAAGCGAGGCACCGCCGGGCCCTCACCCCCCCCCCCGACTGACCCGGGGGCGGCTCTCCCTCCTGCAGGGCCTCGCGGGGGAACCGCCGCCGGGTCTCCGGGCTTCCTCGCCGCTTCCAGCGCCGGCCCCTCCCGCACAACCGCCGCCCGGCAGCCTCGCGGGCCTCGGCCTC
>JANHGC010010540.1:5803-20008 GCA_027560395.1 Boaedon fuliginosus | reverse complement strand
TAGATAGATAGATAGATAGATAGATAGATAGATAGATAGATAGATAGATAGATAGATAGATAGATAGATAGAAACTTAGCTCAGTCTTTCAAATCTTCATGAACACCATAGTATTCCCATTAAATACTAGAACATGATAATGTTGAGGTATGAACATTAAAAAAAACTATTCAGTATCAATCAAAAAATGTACTTTAGAGTATTGAATTTATCAGACTCACTAAATTATAAATCTTCCTTTTTTAAAACTCAGCTTCTTGTGTCTTACTTAAATCCAAACAATACAAAACCTTTATAAACATGTACATACTAGCCTGCCAGATAATATATTTCTAAATTTAATCACAAGCTTTCAAATGTACAAAACCTGAAGCTATGATATTTTGTCATTATTTCTTATTTGCTAAGTCTTTAAAATAATGAAACATTTTTACAATGTAGCATGATTTCCAACATATACTGCACATAAATGTAAATAGTATTTCACTGTTATTATTTTGTCCATTCAATACACACATTTGAATTGATGTGATTCACATGCTTTCTCTATAAAAGAACAGATGCTGACCTTTTAATTGCAGTCAGTGGATTACATGGAATATGAAATGTATATTCATGAATATTCCTTTCACAGATCTATTTAGATTTGAGCAATTGCTGTTGATTTTTTTAACAATATATTTTTAACATTCAAAACTCTAAAGAAACTTAGAAGTTAGTCAGGAGCAAAACATCATCTGATTTAGCACCTTATATTTTTTTGAGCTGTCTCAGCTAAACTTCAAGTTCACTTTAGAAAATTGATTTTTGGAGAATGGCATGCTCTACCTATGCCCTTTCATGGCCTAACATTCATCTTACAGTAATACTGGAGCTAGGAAGAAGCACTAAGGTTCATCTAGATAAGCTATAAGTTTCATAGAAATTCACCCTTCACTGAGTTTTCTCTCCTGTCATGCACTAGCCATCTGGCCCTCTACAAGTCGCAGCACATAGATCATTGAGGTCATGGCCTACTCAAAGACAGAATGGGTACAAAAAAAAATCCAACTCTAAGTACCTACTTTATAGCTTCAGATCATTGTACCATTACCCTACATCCATTAAATTAATTTAAATAACAAGTAAATATATATTTGCACTGGTTAATAATGGTTTGCATTATAGTAAGATATCCTGTACCTAACTGTATATGTCTCTACATTTATAGTGCAAATATATTTACTTTAAGTTTTAGGATCTTTCTTCCCACCTTTTATGTGATCTGAAATATGCAACTCTTCATACTGCATGAATATGAATAAAATAATATGCTAATATATTTTGCATTTTCAAAATAAATTATTCATACAAATGTACAAATGTGCAATATAACAATTCTTTTTAATGCTAGCTTGTTTACTTTCCTCATCCCCATACCATCTGGACAATTTTTGTAAAATAAAATAATTAGTAGTAAATAAAATAATTAATGGTAAAATAACCATTTGAAAAACATACCCAGGAGGAAAAGAGGAGGACATAAAAAAAGAAAGAAAGAAAATGCATATATATATGTTCCAGAACAAGACTCTTTCTAAATACTCATCTAAAATTCTTTAGTGAAAGACAACATCTAAAAAAATGTTTGAGATATTTGAATAGCGTACTATAAAAAAAGTTTCAGGCATTAGATTACCTTCTAGAAAAACCATTTGCAAAGAATGTGATTTTCACCAGTTTTCTGGAAGCTGGTAAGTTATCTGTTAATCAATTTCAGCCAGTCCTTTAGTGTTATCTCTTTCAATATATCACCTTAACATCATTATACTTGTCTCACTTTGTTACCTTTGTGTATTTCCACACTGTATTCTCAGTGGCCCTTTAATCATTCCAAGTTCTCACTAATTGAATATAGACATCATTAGTTTTCCTGAGTGCTTTGTTGTCTTCTAACACATTTTTTCTTCTTTTTCTCTCTTACTCTGTTAGGACAAGGGATTGAGTCAGTGAGGTCGCTAATGATCAGTAGTCCTTTTGACACACATGTTCTTCAATTATTGCTAGCATACCAGAAGAGAAGGCTTATAATATTAAATTATTTGATCATCTGCAGAATAAACTTAATTTCAGAATAAGAAACTGTCCTTTTTTATCTTTCTCAGGGTCTCTACAGTGAGGAGTGGAAGAGAAACCTTGTCAAGCAACTTGCAATAAAAGGAAATCCTTATTAGTTCAGCCTCTAGGCAATTAAAGTTTGCATTATAAAGTTTGCCCAACCAAAAATAAGCAATATTAAGGATTTCATATTTTTGAACAAAATATAAATTTCTAATATAAATTAAGTGAACAGGATTAATATGTTGTCTAGTCTCTTCCAGTTTTAAAATACCAGTTAATTCCAACAGTGTGCAAATAAGTACTATTTTTCCAAATAGTTTTATCTGAAATACTTGATTATTTGAAGCTGATAAGGTTATTAAACCTTATGATATCTTTCTTCTCTCTTTCTCTCTCTTTCTGTCTGTCTGTCTCTCTCTCACATAGTGGATTCTGGGCGTTACACTGCAACAGAGAAATGGGCAACAAATGGTGCAAGGGAAGGAGAAGGTCACATTCCCTCTTTCTTCTCCCTGCTCCTCCTCCTTCCCTCATGCCAGCCTCTCCATTGCCCATTTCTCCATTGCAGTGCAATGTCCAAGATCCACTTTGCTAGCAGGAGCAGAGTAATTTAACAACTGATTCACCTACGGTCAGGTTGGGCTAAGCTTCCCACAACAACAAATCTGACCCTGGGTGAACTGGTTGTTAAATTATTTGAATCCCACCATTGATTATAACATGTGATCATACTGAATCTGCTTTAGATGGATCATTTTATTCAATATATTGAAGATCCAAAAAGAAATAAATATATAATGGTGCACTTTTTACATTTCAGCAAATATTTTCATTTATAAATTCTACTCCCCAAGTATTAGTTGGTTGATGTTCTTCATTTGTTACTGTTAGACTGTTTTTTGGATACGTTTTCCTACCCCAATTAATAATTATTAGCTACACCTTTTAAATTTGCTTAGTATTGCCACTACTCTTTAGTCAGATAAATAAAGTTCTGTTTTTGACTTCATTATCAGAATGATTTTAAAATCCTTCTCTTTTTTGTGTTTTTTTTTTTAATTTTGTAGCTGAAAACTGAGCAGTGATGCTAGAACTGTTATTATTTGTTACATAGTTTTTTAACCTTTTGCAGTCTTATTCGATACCTATGTCTTTTCTGG
The DNA here is from genome assembly GCA_027560395.1 of Boaedon fuliginosus. Classification (NCBI taxonomy): domain Eukaryota; kingdom Metazoa; phylum Chordata; class Lepidosauria; order Squamata; family Lamprophiidae; genus Boaedon; species Boaedon fuliginosus. The sequence goes on along the minus strand of JANHGC010010540.1, from coordinate 16,748 downwards.
AATTTAATGGGCACTTAAAGTCTTCAAATATTGTTGGAGTGGCAATTGTATACAATAAAGCAAACATACAAAATAACACGTATCAAAGTAAATGCCAGGATCCCAAAACATATTTGTGAAAATTTTGCTAAAGTTGGAAGGTATCTGTCTGTTTATTTGTCTGTCTGTCTAAAAATCAATCAATCAGTCATGTCCTGTGTATAAAATTATAATGATTAAAAGTGCATGTGGAAATTTAGCACAGCATGAAAACTAATCTAAACAGCCAGTTCTAATCAGAAAAGGTAGCAGTTAGTTGGGTGAACAAAGTGATATTGATATCAGTCTTCACCTGAAGTAGATATGACACTAATTTCCCCCTTGAGTGAAGTTTTAACAGTTTTTGTAGCTTTCATGGCAGGTATGTCAAATGAAATCATTTTGCATTTGTCATTTTCTGAGAGGACTACAGAATTTTCTAGAATGATAATCTCAGAATTATTGGTTTTCATGTACAATGAAATACAAAGACATTTGTCTTCAGGAAAACGGATTCAAAGGAGAATTAAATAGAAGAAAATATAGATTGGTGCTTTATGTTTCTGTAGCTTTACTCATGTGGCATGAGTTATAGAAATAAAGGCAGCCATTTGATGGGGGGAGGGGGATTCTTTCTGCCCTGTGATATGTCTTTATCCTGTATCTTGTCCATTACCAAGATAACAAAGTGGATGCGTCTTTATCTATTCCTGTATTCCTTTGAAACTGCCAGAAAGTTAAATGTTATCAATCACTTTGCATTCAAGGTTATCATATAGTAACAATTGTGTCAGTAATTTTGGATTGTATCCTACCCTATCTTAAGTTATTCCAAAATGATATTCTAGTCTTCAATGTGTATAAACAGAGTAAACCCAGCTGTTTATATAATGCTTTGTACAACAGAAAAGTAACAAAGAAAACTACCAGCTATGACAAAATTGCTATACACACACACACACACACACACACACACGTATGTATGTATGTATGTATGTATGTATGTATGTATACATATACATAGCAGGGCTGTCAAACTTATGGCCTGCGGACCAGATGTGTCATGCGCTGGCCACACCCATGCCCAGTTTAGTGAATGGGGGAAAAGTAAAGACACATCATGTGACTATGCATGATGACACAAGTTTGATACACAAGTATACACACACACACACACACACACACACACATATGGTGTTTTTTTTAATGGTAGCTATCAATAAAAAATAACATTTAGGGTTCTTTGAGGCTGATGTTACTTAGTTGCGAGATTAGTATAAAGGGAGCTAGGGAATATCTAATATAAATTGATGATGTTTTTGCTATGCATCTAATTAAAGTCATAAACAGAGTTGAATTCATGTCAAGGGTAAATAACAAAGTGGTATAATACTTGGACAGCTCATTAAAATCTAAAGGTGAAGAACTCCACTCAAAAAGCCATTACATAATTGTCTGAATTGTTTTCTGTAACACCTTCTTTAAGTGGTAAGAAAATAAAACAAATATGAAGTATGCCATCACCATGTCTCTCAAACAAGAGTTTAATATAGTGCAAGAGGTGAGTATGATATATGATAGGCTGTTCTAACTTAACAAGTGGAAGAAAATAGGAAGCAGTAATACAGTGAAATAATTAGTCTTGCTAGCATAATTGTACAAATAATAAATAAAAATAAATAAACAAATGATAATTGATCCAAAACATTGTTTAGCAAAAAACTTAGTTGTATTTTGAATTATATCAGCCTTTGAATTCAAGTTATATCTAGTAAATGTTTAATATAGTTAAACTATTTTTTGGTATATCATTGAAATCTTCACCAACTATACTCTATAAGGTATTGGCGGTATTTATCTTTATTAATACTTTAAATAATAATAGAATTCTTGGTACCATATATGAGATGTGAAGCTAATACTTGAAGTGCTGTAGTTCTAGAAACCATATATCTATGCATTTCCAGGGTTAGCTCTCATCAAAGAGAATAAACAGGTAAGAATCCAGCTTGCAGGGATAGAGAGCCATGACCTCCAACTTACCATTGACCCCTGGGTTCAAAAAAGGCAATTTGGAATTCTCCAGGACCATAGGCCTGGGAAACTCCAGTGCCAATTCAAATACAGAATCATGGAATTTGGGCAGAAATGCTGCTACACTGCAGAAAGTAAGATAAGGATAAATCTCAGTGAGCTCCATAACCCATTCTCGTAAGAATCCCACATCTAGTAATGTCTGGAAAAGAACTATAAAAGCTGTCAGAAACTGCTAGTTAACAAAAGGCATATTTTCTGCCCAAAAGTCATGACTAAAAAGATATTTAACTCCCCCCACCAAAAAAAAATGATTAACTTTTAACTGCAATGTATTGAGAACCAGTTTGGTTTTGTGAAAACCAGTTTGATCTAGTGCCGCGATGGCGAACCTATGGCACGTGTGCTGGAAGTGCCATGCAGAGCCTTCCTTCCAGGCATGTGCACCACTGTTATAGTGGGCTCACCCACCCGCCCAAAGTTCTTGGTGGTCTCCCATACCTTTTTCTGAAGCCCAGCTGCTCCGTGTTCTGTCTCTGGAGAAATGCACGCATGCACGTGGGGGGAGGGATGGTGCGCGCAAGCACATGTGATCCCCCACCCTCCCCACCACCTATACAGGCACACACGACACCACCCCCACCCCGTGTGCATGCGCACACATCTCCAGAGCCAAAACACAGCTGATCCGACAATCAATGTTCTTCAGAAAGAGGGCGGGAGAGCATGTGGGGTGGTGGGAGGGCTGCACGCATGCAGGCACAGGCATGGGGAGTGCAGGGCATGTGGCTGCATGCGAGCATGCATGCACACATACTTCTGGGACATGGACCAAAAAAGGGTTTGCCTCTGCTAATCTAACGGTTAAGATACCAGGTAAAAACTGGGAGACTGTTGATGCTAATCCCACCTTAGCCATGAAAACCAGCTGGGTGACTTTGGGCCAATTATGCTCTCACAGCCCATCTCACCTTACAAATCACAGGGTGCTGGAAGGCAACTTGTGGCAGAAGGCGGACTTGGAGGTAACCTGGTCCAATGCCATGTAGGGCTTTAAAGGTAACAACCATCACCTTGAATTGAATCTGGAAGCCTACTGGGAGCCAGTACAAGCCGCGCAAGAGTGGTGTGACATGGGTGTACCGAGGGACACCCATGACTACTCACACGGCAGCATTCTGGACCAGCTGAAGCTTCCGAAGACTTTTCAGGCGCAGCCCAAATTAAAGTGCATTGCAGAAATCTAGCCATGAGGTGATGAGGGCATGAGTGACTGTGAGTAATGTTTCTTGGTCCAGATGAACCTGGGCAAAGGTCACCCTGGCCACAGCCATCAGATATTCTGGGGAAAAAATGAAGAGTAAAGTGTAAGGTATATGACACCTTGAGTTGTTCATTCATACATACAATTTATGTTGCTGCCCAATTAATCAGTAGAGTAGATTGCCTTCAGAAGTTGTGGGTGTCCCATCACTGGAGATTTTTAAGAAGAGATTTGACAACCATTTGACCACAATGGTATAGAATCTCCTTTGACATTTGTTTGGGCATTGAATTGAGTAGTAACAGAACTAAGTCTTCTTTAATCATATTTATACCAATGAAAGGATCAATATAAGTGTCATATCATTTTCTATTCCAGTGTCATGTATACATATTTGTGCTATAACTCATAGAGGTTCCATAAATGAAGTTCCATGTCAGCACTACATATGAATGGAGGAAAAGGTTAAATAAGTTAATTTAAACAGTTATTCAAGTGTTGTGGTTTGGTAGTATTAATATAACTTTTTTTGAATCAGGGGAGGGGCAGTGAAAATACAAATTAAGTCACAAACAAATGTAGAAGCCTAAAATCACAAACCCCATATACAATGATCTGCCCAAAAAATACTGAATTTAGAAAGTGAAAGTGAACTTTATTTTCACTTTGTTTTAAAGGAGTAGGTGGTAAACAAAAAAATATTAATAATCAGTAATACTTGTTTCTGATTGAAGATTGCTCATTTCCTTGACCGGGGAAATGAGGTGGGGTATAAATTGAATAAATTAAATTAAATTAAATTGATTGGTAACATTTAGCTTTTACATCAAAGTAGATATGTAGGTTTGGTTTGCCTTTTTTAGCCCTTACGAAGTTTTACATTTAAGTATTATTTTGTTTTGGAATCTTCTTCAACCTTCATTGCCAGGCTTGATTTGTTAATTTTTAACCAAAAAAAGCATAACAATGAAATACTGTTTAATTAAGAAAAAAAATGGAATATGCATTATAATAAATGGGCTATGCCACAAACTAGAAGGACTACCCCCCCTCCCCAAAAGAGCCTAATGGGGAAGAATGTAATGATGAAGCTGTTAAGGCCAACCTCTTCAATAGTTTCTTCAGCTCAGTCCTCAGTCCTTCCTCAGCTCAGTCCTTCCTCATTACTCAGACAGTAATGGCTGCTGCCTCTCTTTTCCTAGTCATACCAGAACTCTGCGTTCCCAGGAAAAGTTTTAAAGTCATAAAATGTTCTAAATAATATTATATAATAAGTTTGAAGAGGAGTCCTACAAAATGGAGGACATAGATGAAAATAGGGAATAGTGTAAAGGCCAAAGCAGATACTTAAAACTGCTTTTTTTCTGGGGGAACGCACTGGAACAGAGTTCCAGCACCTTTTTTTCCTTAGACTTCTTTTGTATATTAGTATATCTATGGTGCGCATGCGCAATATGACGGGAGTTCCGGTACCTTTTTTTTTTAGTTCCGGTACCTTTTTTTTTAGAAAAAAAGCACTGGTGATGCCTGAAGCTGACTATCAGATAATGAACATTCACATTTATGTTAACGAGATAGATCCTATAGTTCGCCAATCTTGTAATTTTAAAAATCTCAATTTCAATAAAGGATATTTCCAGAAATATCAAAATTGAGGAAATAATAGATTTTTAATTTAAAATACAGAAGTAATATGATACTGTTATTGGTAGCGATGTTACAAATTCCAAATCGTTATATTTCAATCACATTTCTCAAAATGAACCTATCTGAAATACTACTAATGCACTTCAGTAAAACTATTAATTGAAAATAATAATTATATAACACAAAATATTTTAATAGAGTGATTCCAGAATAGTATATAATATAGACATTGTTAAGATTCTTGTCAAGGCAATAGCTTAGTTTTCCTTTTGTTTCTTTAAATGGTAAGCTCTTGATTTTAAGGCAGTATCTCTGATAGTTTTTCTGATATACCACTGAGGCAAAAAAACGGATGCAGCCCATTTCTAAGAAACAGAGGCAGAAAAAGATGTGTTACTAAGTTGTTAAAAACCAATGTACCAATAGATTGATAAATGAAAGCAAGTTATAGACACACTTGGAAATTTTATTCTTTAAATATACATACCAAAAAAGCATGACTTGGATATCCACAAGTTACCATTTTCTGACCAAGCGTATTGAGGGAATATTTTACAAATTGTTCAGGAGTGGGTCTAAATATATTTCCTCTACGAAGTTTAGACATTTTTGTCATGACAAAATATGGTTGAACAGTCTGAAAAGGAAAGAACATTATTTTATTAAATTTATATCTATTGGTTTGTACCTGTATATTGTCTTAAAGTCTTATTTAATATCTAAAACAGACATGTGCTGCAAAACAATTCAAACTTAGATACTGCTATAGTGATAACATATTATGTTAGAATCATATGGCTAATATAGGTAATCCTCACTTGCCAAGCACCTCATTCATTGACCATTTGAAATTATGACAATGCTGAAAAAATAACTTTCGCTCCAAATGTATGATATTCAGAGTGTCGTTCATGTCATTACATGAACAAGATTATAAACTTCCAATAGGGAAATGGTAGATTAAAGAGCTACCCTGAAGTGGCAGCCCACATTCAGTTATGTTTTGGGCCCAGGCAGGTTTGTTTAATGACTGCCTTGCTTAGCAATGAAAATGCTGGTCCCAATTGTGGTTTTACTTCTACACAATGAAAGCATTCCAGCACCCAGCCGGAATGAGGATTGAAAAGGGTGGGGTAGTAGTTAGGACACACACAAAAAGAGGAAGGCACAAAAATAGTTATTCTTGCCAATTTGAGTTAGCTATCCCAATGCCAGGGTAAGAATTCCAAAGGGAGGGGGCCCTGACAAAATGGGATTTCCCACTAAGCAACAGCTTCATTAAATAATACAGCTGCTAGTCCCAATTGTGGTTGGCTTACTTGGCTACAACAAATCATTGATTTAGAAGCCACATTAAATTTTCTTTGTTCAGACATGAATTAAAGATAATTTATCTGATATTAAGTGTATGTAAATTATGTATCTTGGATTAATTCATTAAGAACATTGTACTGAGGTATTTTGAAAAGGAAATTTAATCTTCAAACTGTTCAATTATCGCACTGGGTTGCACCAAAGGATAAAATATTAAATATTGCAATACTATTAAAATTGGTATCATTTTTTAGTTTTCACTTAAAAACTGGTCTTCGAGATGTTACTTTAAAAAAAGATTCCGTATTAGCAGATATTCCTATTTTTTTCCTCCATTCAGTTGTGTCTGATTCTTGGAAATTGCCTGGACAAGTCCCTGCAGTTTTCTTAACATGGCTTATCAAAAGTGGTTTGCCATGGTTTCCTTTCTAGGGCTGAGAGAGTGATGCTACAAGGTCAACCAACTGGCTTTGGCAGGGTTAGAACTCATAGTCTCGGTGCCGCAGTGGTTAAATGCAGCACTGCCGTCTCTGCTGACCTGTTCAGCAGGTTGTCAGATCGAATCCCACCAGGCTCAAGGCTGACTCAGCCTTCCACCCCACAAAGTAGGGGCCTTAGGTCAGGTCTCTGCCCTCCTACCAACACCATGAGCGGCCCGAGAGATAGGAGGAGAACCACTGCAATACAGTGCCCCCCCACTCCCAATCCCTCGAGCCACCCCAGAAGGATACCATGGTCGATGGAATCGAAAGCCGCTGAGGTCAAGAAACACCAGGACAGAGGAAAACCTCTGTCCCGGGCCCAGCAGAGATCATCAATCAGTGCAACCAATAAACTCTTGGTGCTGTAACCGAGCCTGAAGCCAGACTGAAGAGGATCTAGATAATTAGTTTCCTTCAAGGTCCGTAGAAGCTGAAGCGCCACCACCTTCTCAACAACCTTCCCTAAAAAGGGAAGGTTGGAGACCAGATGAAAGTTCTTCAAGTCAGCTGGGTCCAGGGAAGGCTTCTTGAGAAGGGGCCTCACCACCACCTCCTTCAAGGGAGGAGGGACACCCCCCTGTCTCAATGAAGCGTTGATAATCTCCTGGAGCCAGCTGCGTGTCACCTCCCGATTGGCCAAGACCAGCCAGGAAGGACACAGGTCCAATGAACAGCTGGAGGCGCTCATTGCCCCCACGGCCTTGTCCACATCATCAGGGCCAACAAGATCAAATTCCTCCCACTTAACAGGACTAAGACTTGTCCCAATCATCCCAGTAGAACCTGCCCAGCTGGAGTCCAGATCCGTCTGAATCTGAGCAACTTTATCCAACAGATATTGAGCAAATTCCTCAGCTCTACCCAGCTCTACCCTCTCAGATTCCCCCAGTTTGAGGGAGCAGGTCACTCTAAACAGGGCAGTTGGACGACAGTCCGCAGATGCAATAAGAGCAGAAAAATGAGAACTTTTTGCCACTTTTATCGCCACTAGATAAGTCCTAATAAAGGCTCTTAACAGTGTTTGGTTAGATTCCGACTTATTAGTTCTCCAGCATCACTCTAGACGTCTCTTCTGGCGCTTCATCTGCTGGAGCTCCTCGGAAAACCAAGGCGCCTTCTGAGATCTGCACACAGTGAGCGGTTGCAAAGGCACAACCAGGTCCAAGGCCCTGGCTGCTGCGCTATTCCAAGCAGCGACCAGAGCATTGGCCGATCTGTGGGCCAGGGAATCAGGAAGTTCCCCAAGCTCCTTTTAAAACCCGATCGGGTCTATCAGGCGCCTGGGGTGGAACCATTTGGTCGGTTCCGCCTCCCAGCGGCGGGAGGTGGACGTCAGGAAATCCAAACTTAATAGGGAGTGATCAGACCACAACAAGCGTTGGATGGCTAAATCCCCCAAAACCAGATCACAACGCCATTGCTCCGAGATAAACACTAAGTCGAGTGTGTCCCCTCTTCTATGTGTCAGACCTTGCACTATCTGGGTCAGGTTCATGGTTATCATGGAGGCCATGAATTCCTGGGCTGCATCCGAGGTCTCGGCCAAGGATGGCAGGTTGAAGAGTTAAACAATTGCTAAAAGGTGCTTTTTCAGGAAGCAACTGGACTTTGTTTTTTTCTTTTGAAGATGTTTCACTTCTCATTCAAGCTTCTTCAGCTCTGACAGGATTGTGGGGAATGGAAGGATTTATATTCCTTGCAGCCATCTGCCTGTTAGCACTTTTTCTGAGAGTCGTGGAGGCCACTTGGAGGTTTACCTGTGCCCTCGGGGGTTCCCTGAATAGTGAAGATGGGTGTGGAATCTTCTTGGAACTGCTGGAAGGACTGAAGAGGAGATAGGTGGTGTCATATCCCTCTTGGAGTCCAGTTGCCCTTTGAAAAAGCACCTTTGGGACAACCATGACCTGGAGAACCTCCATAGTCATCATTCAGGAACCTCACCGAGATTTTTGTTCCCAACATTGCCCATTTAGGAGTGAATATGCACCCAGCCAAAATGAATTCTTGGGTCACATCAACCATATTTAGATGTTTGTTCTTCCAGATAGACCAGCTCGGGAAACCCACTGCAAGGACTACTGGAACTCTGTTGTGATGGGGTATAATTACAACATCTCAAAAGCTTAGCAGAGATTCTCCCTGCTTTGACCCCTCAAGAGAATCAAGGCAAGGCAGTCCTCACTTCTTCCTGCCTTTCAAGGCTACCCTGGTGTTAATGTAACCGTTTTGATCTCTTCTTCAAGGCTTCTCTATGTTCTTCTCAATTATCCTCTTTGATAGCTTTCCTGCTCTGTCTTCTGATCATGGGTTTTACAACTGTACCTTGAGTGCGTAGACCAGGGTTCCTCACCCTTGGGAACATTAAGATGGGTGGACTTCAACTCCCAGGATTCCCCTGCCAGCCAGCTGGGGAGTTGAAGTCCACCCATCTTAAAGTTGCCAATGTGCTGGCATAGAGACGCATTTCCCTGAGCAGATCAATGCTTCTGACCTCCCATGGTTAGTGTCCTCCTTTACCCCTCTGTCATTCATCTACAGAGCTGTGTGGCCAAGTCATACATTTCTCATCATATCTGGTGTTTTTTTTCTTTTCTTTCTAGTTCCAGATGAGCCCCCAAGTGCCGTGTCTGTGACCCCATACACAACATCCTCGGTTCTGGTACAGTGGCAGGTGAGTACAAAGGTAGCCCTGAAGCCTGAGCTCCAATAATCAGGAGGTGATTTCTAGGATCGATCATAGCAAACTTCCCTACATGAAATAAATCATTCGTGTGAATCCTGGAATGCTTCAATCCTCCTCCACAGATGCTGGCGTATACTCAGTGTTAAAATATCATCAGGTTAACCCAGGGCAGGTGTGGTTTCATGGGTTTGTTTTTAAGAAATGCATATGGACATCCATCTCACACAAATCTGGACTTCAGAAAGCAAAAACAAGGCAACTGAGATGTAAAGAAGGACAAGATTTTGCCATTCGTCTCAAATTATTTGGCTAGTCCTACAAAGACGTTTCCAAGCCTCCACACCTGGGCCCCAAGCTGGTACCTGTTCTGGCAGCTTCATGGCAGCTCCTTTGTCCTGTAGATTTTGGGTCGGTCTTCCTGACCGCACAGGAAGCCCTGTTCATGGTGGAATCACACTCTTGTTCCAACGTGTTAAACAAATGTGAGACATTTTGTCAGTTTTTAACTAAGGAACCAGGCGTAAGTACCAATCAGCCACTTGCCTCTCATTCAAGGCATACAAGGGAGTTCCACTAACGCGCACGGGAGGGACAATACGATGGCGCCCGTCGCACTAAAGGTTGATGCTGTTGATAGATTTGGGGTGGATAATGAATGTGAAATGGATGGGAGCTGAGATAATTAGGAACCTTTTATCTCACGAAAGCCTAATGGGAGGCCTGCACCCGAGCTGCATCTAGGGAATTGAAGGCCAATTACATGTCATTACCATGTTTACATTATTGGGGCACTCAGCAGTTTATAGTTTTCAAATTTGAAAAAAAAAATAATAATTTGAAACTCCAGTTAACTGCGGAGAAGACACAGGTGGGCCTAAGATAATGTTTTACTGCTTCGCTGGAGAAGGCAAGAAGCAGAATTAAATGCCTGCGCATTGAGCATTTCCCTCCTTAATTTCATACCCATCCAATAGCAACAAGGAAGCTCTTGCCATCCAAAATCCTGATTTTCCCGTCCCGTGCTGCGGTGGAAGTTAACTTGCCAGCTCCGCTCTCACCCACTTCTTCCTCTGATCCTGAATTTGTCCCAATTTCACAGTGTAAACACACGGCCGTTATCGTCCCTCTGAATCGTAATAGATTTCTGGGGCCTCCGCAGCTCCTTCGGGGGGCCTCCCTCTCGGCGATCGTTAGGAAATCCTAAATAACCCTTCACATCAAAACCTGAATTTTTTTTAAACTCATGAAAGATGGATAAGAGCAGGGGACCATGACCTTTGGGCGAGAGTCCTTTTTCCAAGACAGAAATAAAACCATCAGAGAAAGAAGGAAATGTCATCTCGTGCTCTTTATCCCAGGTTTCTTTGTGCTGGATCGTTTCATAGCTTCTGAATCTGAGATCAGACACAGGCTGCTACAGAGAGGGATGGATGGATGGATGGATGGATGGATGGATGGATGGATGGATGGATGGATGGATGGATAGATAGAGATAGTGATAGA
>JANHGC010010537.1:239810-250817 GCA_027560395.1 Boaedon fuliginosus | reverse complement strand
TTAATCTAACATACTTCAGCTAACTATAAGCAATTATTCAACCTCTGCACTTTAACCCCCTTAATACCAACTAAAGAGAAGAAAAGAAAAAAAACATAAAAAAGAATAAAAATAAATATTATAGTAATGTATTATAGTCACATATAATAACCTATCTTATCTTATAATATTCTATTAGTGATTATTTTAATTAAAATGTTTAGATAAAGCCCATATTTCAATAGATACTTTTCTAACCATGTAAGTTTTTTCCCCATGAAAATATGTATTCTGCTACCACAACAGTTAGACAATAGCCGGTGTGAACTTGTGCATCCCTGTAAAATTAATGACATACACCAGCCACTGATCTGGTTTCTTTGAGCTGTCCTTTAGCTTAAAATAACTTGCAAGACAAAATGAATCCACTAAAAGATATGTTCTTTTATTTATTTATTTTTTTAGAAAAATGTACATCAAAGAGTTCTTTGTTATGATTTTTAGATAAGAAGCAAGAGAAGTCTTTACATAATACAAAAGAATGCTTTTAACTCGAGGTCCTATTACACTTTTCTTTTGCTAAACACCATACATTTAGAATTACAACTCTGAGTTATAAAACAGATATATCGGTTGACTAAGTTTAATGTCATATTGTAGAAAGCTTTATCAAGAGAAGCTAACTCTTGGACCTCAAATTTAAAAATAGAAAAACCAGAGCCAAACATGATTTTAAAAAAGAAATAATATAAAAACAGCTGTTTTTTAGTTTGGAAGATCTTAGTATACAAACACATATCTACTTGTCCCCATCTTTTTGTTGGAGATTTGAACAGTTGCTCCCTGTACAAACAATAATACTTATACAAAATGATTTCTCCAAATGATTTGTTGCTGTTGTTTTGGTTCAGAGGCTTACTAATGTTTGGCAAATGCTTCTCCTTATGTCCTATTTTTCTTGGAAAAGTTAAAATATCAACGAGTGGTATGTTTAAGTAGAAAAGATTTGCCCAGTATCTTTTGCTCAGGAAACACCAAGTGCAAACTATTTCCTTTTTATCATACCTATTAATCTTTATGGTGTTTTTTTAAACTCCACTACAAGAACAAATAACTCTCTACAAAATTCTTTCTTTTCTTTAATCTTAAGGCACTTTAAAGGAACAACAGCAAGGGATGGACATTACTCAAATGTCCTTAATATGCAGGTTAATATTTAGAGAACAGTCTATATATTCCACTATAGGGCCCCGAAGGAATACAGTATTTCAAGAATTCCCCTCTAGAAGCACTTTACTTTCCCCTATTAGCATGATTTGCTGCATTTCACTTATGTTATAAAAATATGTGATTCCTTCACATATGAAGCAGGGATTTGTCCATGTAACCCAATATGTATTTTGAGTGTCACTGGCAGGATTTCTTTCCTAGTTTCGCTACATGAGAGGATTGAAAGGTATAGAATCTAGAACCTTGACCACCAGATGGCTGTATGCGTATATCCATTTATATGTATGTACTACTGACACTGATAGTTAATTCAGTAGCCATTTAGTAACTTTGAACACAGAATTGGAAGGGACCTCAGAGGTCTTCTAGTCCAAACCCCTGCTCGAGACCCTATATAATTTCAAATAAATGGTTGTTCTGTCTCTTTTTGAAAGCCTTCAGTGATGGAACACCCAGAACTTCTGAAGGCAAGTTATTCCAGCAGTTAATTGCTCCTTACTGTTAGGCAATTTCTACTTAGTTCTAGGTTGCTTCTTTCCTTGGTTAATTTCCAACCATTGTTTCTTGTCTTGCCTTTTGATGCTTTGGAAAATAGTTTGACCCCCCTCAACTTTGTAGGAGTCTCTCAAATATTGGAATAGTGCTATCATATCTACCGTAGTCCTTCTTTTCATTAGACTAGACATACCCAATTCCTGTAACCATTTTTCATACATTTTAGCCTCCAGCCCCCTAATCATTTTTGTTGCTCTTCCCTGTATTCTTTTTTGTATTGTGGTGATCAGAACTGGATGCAGTATTCCAAGCGTGCTCTAATAAAGCTTTGTAAAGCAGTACTAGAACTTCATGTGATCTTGATTCTATTCTTCTATTACTGCAGCTTAGGATTGGATGGGCTTTTAGGCTGCTGCCGCACCATATTGGCTCAAATTTCAGTAGTTGTCCACTAGGAGCCCAAGATCCCTCTTGCAGTTACTGGCATTAAGTTTCACCTAGTCTATATACCTAAGTGTAAAACCTTACAATTTTTTCCTACCTAAGTGCAAAACCTTACTTTTGTCTATGTTAAATTTCATTTTGTTGGATAGGGCCCAGTATTCAAGTCTGTCAAGATCTTTTTGGATCTTGAGCTTGTCTTCTGAGGTATCGGCTATTCCTGCCAGCATAGTGTCCTCTGCAAATTTGATGAGTTCCCCTTCAATTCCCTTGTCTAGAACATTTATGAAGATATTGAAGAGTACTGGACTTAAAATCTTGGGGTACCCCACTGTTTACTTCCCTCCAGATGGATGTAGTTCCTATCAGGGTCCTATTGAGTTTACTGTCAATGAATAATAAAATGGCCCTTTTTGGTCAGGGCCACACCATGAAGAACATGCAAAGCCCTTTTTCTTAACAGCTGGCTTATTCCATCCTCTTAAGAGAAAAACACACATATGGATTGATTTTCTCTGTTGAAATAATTGGAGCTATGCAAGGAAAGGATAGGCATATTGGATTACGATCCCCACTATTTCACTGGATAAAAGTGGTACTATTGTAGTATTGGGTTAAATACTTGCACATATGCCCTGAATGTCACAACTGAAAACAAGGTTAGTTTCCAAGTTAGTTTGAAAATATATGAAGGCTTCTTTTGAAATTACATAAACTATATTTATGGTCGTAACCCCGCAACTCAGCTATGATTGCTGAATGTATGAACGGGTATGTATGTATGTGTCAAAAATAAGATGTTTCTATGAAATTGGAAATTCTGTTTGCTTAGACCCCCAAATAGGTACACAACTTATCCATGTTCTGATTATAACTTCTAGTATTCACAGCAAAGCAGGAGCTGAGTAAGAATGTAAGTTGGCTCATTCCCTCCATGCATTTTTCTCAGAAAAGAGCTGCTATGCTATAGGATGGCAATGAGTACAAGTTATTGTAAGTATGATAGAGGTGCAGTTTCTCAACAGAAGGTGACAACATCCAGGTTATATTGTGTAATAGCATGATTACAACTACTAATTTCCTTAATAAAGTTTTTTCTTTTAAAAAACACCATGTAAAATCTATAAATAAAATCATAAGTGCTTCATTCAAAAGAAAGCTTCTTTGGTTGCTCTGGGTGCTTGCAAATTACTTAACTTCAGTGACTAAAAAGAATAAGGTCCCACAATAAGTGTTAACCTCAGTACTGAACTTGACCGATAGTTCATGTTGTTGACCGTCAACAGCTCCAGGTCAATGATATATTCTCGTGGACCTGTTAATGGCTTGACCAACACAAGCATTGCACTCACTGAACTTGTTTGCTGAAAGAAAGAAGGGAAAAAATGTTCATGTACAGCCAATCCACCAGGATATGTGAAAATAATTTAGAAAATATATTTCAGAGCTCACACAAGTGTGAGTGCAACTTTCTTTCTCCTACTAATTAAAACAATCACATCCTTTTTCAGGCTTCAATATGATCCTGCAAAAAGACACTACTGCTTTAGGTCATTTGAATGATTCTAAAATACGGCTTTTTTAATTATTAACAGACATGTTATGCTTGCATGAGATTGGAAGCATTTCTTCCAAATCATTGTCAGAGTGTATATACTCCTATACAGATATTTACACACAGAGATATATCCTATCTTTTGTAATGGTTAAGGTGTTAAACTTAGGACCTTCAAAGGCAGGTTCAAATTCTCCCTTGGCCATGGAAGTTCACTGGGAAACTCAGGGTCAGCCCAACACTGATGTGATGGAATGTAGTCTGGATTCCCAGGAGGGAGGGAGAGCATTCCAGAGGAGTAAAAGGCAATTAAGTTCAGGTAGTTTATGTAAGAGAAAGAGGGTGAAAACAACCCCTCCCTAATACCTCCCAGAGTATATGCTTGATGTATGAAGCAGTCCGTTTCAGTTTTGCAAGGTGTGGAGCAATAAAGAAATCTGCTTTAAAGAATCACTGTGTGTTTTGATTTCTGAGATCTGACAATAGAGTTATTTTGTGTAAAAAAAATAGGAAGAAAATAAAACATGAATTATATCTTCAGCAGTGATCAGATGGCACAATTGGATAACAGTGTTCTTCATAATGAAGCTGTTGATTCTAGCCTCTTTAATTTGGCATGTATTATATTTGCTGAGTTCCATCTTCAGCATCAAAGAAACTTCAGAAGAAAATATGGAATACTTACTCTAAGAAAGAAGTCTCCATTGTCATTTCCAGATTTAATCCGGAAGGTGTTAATTGTATTGGGGATAATTGTGGTTGCTTGAATTTGGAAGATATCAGATGGCACAGTCCTCTCTGCATGGATGCTCATATATTTGTGAACAATGGAATATGGCAGGTCCCGACAAAGAGGATTAGACACTGGACAAATACAGCGACTGTAAAAGAAAGCACAATGATTGAAAAACATACTCGTTCCACTGCAAACTGGTGTTCAGTTTGGAACTCTATTGACAGCTTCCCTTACTTTTCAGATGCAAGCACGTAAGGCTCCTGACAAGGATTTCTTGGGTAACAACGATAGCCACCATGATAATTAGAACACAACTCATCTTCTCGACATTCATGGCGTGTTTCACATTCATTGATATCTATATCAGGAAAAAAGGGAAAAACGTTCTACAACTCTGCTATTTGCAATCTTTGAGCCTGGCGTTATTAAAATAAACTTGAATCTGCAATTGTCTATGGAAATTCACAAACATCCAGGTCACGGTTGTCTCAAAGTTGCTTTTCAAAAGGCAACTGAACTTTCTTGTTTTTTTTCTCCTTTTTTTTTTTGACCCCCCACCATTTAGTCAGAACTAAAGAAGCTTCTTGGGAGAGAAGCTAAATGTTTTCAAGGAAAAAACCCCCAAGAAAATCCAGTTGCCTTTTGAAAAGCATCTTTGAATCTGTAAAATACCTTAGTAGTTAGAGATTAATTATTTGTTGCAGTCTGGTAACTATCTTCTTAGCCCCTCTTTTGCGCATATTGTAGCTCCTGTATGTGATCATGAAGTACACATAAAATGAAAGCAGACCTCAGAGATCTAAGGGTTGCCCCATTCTTTACCTACTATAGTGTGTCAGAAATGCAAGGCTTCTTATAGTTATTTTTTAATTTACATCTATATCACCTATATTTTTATCTACTTTTAAGTGGGATTCCCCAAATAAATAGTCATACTGTACTTGATTTCTCCTTGGTCCTTCCCATCCTAGATTTTTTCAGTCTTAGACAAAAACAACAACAACAACAAAAACAAATAGCTGTAGGAGATCAGTGGTCTGTGTTGGCTGCACATTTTTGCCAGGCTTGGTTTAAACCAGGCATTTCTTAGGTGAGTTTTATTTTATACAGGGGTGTCAAACTTGCATTGCCATGGCAGTGTCAAATGACATATTGAGACTTTCCCCACCTTTGTTAAACTGGGCGTGGGTGTGGCCAGCGTGTGACGCATCAGTCCCGTGGGCTGCATGTTTGACAGCCCTGATTTTATATTACAGAGACAACATTTTGTCTTAAGCAAAGATTTATCATTTGTATGATTTAGTTTTTTAAAAAAAATAGTGTTAATATTATCATTACTTTTTCAGATATGTGAACTTACCTTGACAGTTTCTTCCTCTGACCAGCTGGTATCCATCTGGACATGCGCAGGAGAATCTTCCTGGCTCATTGACACACTGATATTGGCACAGGAAGTTAGAAGCTCTACATTCATCAACATCTGCAAAACAGAGGCATTTTCTAAGCCAGTTATTGAAGATTCAGCATCTGCTTTTACACTGAAATTGTTCCTTGGCTATTATCTTCATTACTTGGGCTGTAAAATATAAATGCTTCTTCCTTCCTTCCTGCTTTCTGACAGTTTTTGGAAGGAAATTGCATCTGCCTGCAAGAATGAGGTGTATGAACAGGAATAGAATCACTACTACCAAGTAGAAAGCAAAAAGTGCTTTCAAAGAGCAGGATTTTAGTGAAAGAATCAGCCTTCTAAAATCTTTTTTTAAATTGTGAAAGTTTGCCAGAGAATGTGAGCCTAATATATTAGTCTGGTTGACACAATATTTTAAGCCCTGGTATGGATTGTCTATTTTTGACATACAGTATTGTGGGAGCCCAGCACAATGTTAGTGGGAAAATCAAAGTGGTCTTTTTTCTACTTGCTTCTAACCCATTTTGCTCATGCTATAATTTCTTTGCCATGGAAGAATTATTCTTCCCTAGGAGATAACAAGCAGGAAACCTGCAAGATGCACCAAAATTATATTTCTGAGAATTCTTCACGGGTGATTCCTGGGAAGTCTGGAAACTGTAATTTCAACATGTGTGGAGTTTCCAGATTAGTGTCTATCTTCCATGGCCATTGAAATCATAGCATGAACAAATTGGTTTATGACTCCGGTGTGCCTACGTTTATTTTTGTGTGATAAGAGATTATTACGACTGTCTAAAGAAGGCATTAAAGCTTCTGATTAGGAAAAAGAAATGAAGCTGCAAGATGTTTTCTTTGCACATTACTAACAGTGAACATGTTCTATTCAAAAGGTTCCTTCCCATCCCTGTTGTTTGAGAACTTCATCAAGCTAAACAGCTACTCACCATCACAGCTGATTCTATCTGGGCTTAACTCAAAGCCTTGATTGCACTGGCATAAGAAAGAACCAACTATATTGTAACACAGTTGGGCACAGGGGTTGCCGGTCTCACACTCATTTATGTCTGAGAAGAAAACAAGACAAATGTGATATTTTGATCTTTTCTTGAACCATTTTAGAGCATATTCACCATATTATTTGTATACTATACATGCTTGTTCACTTTGAATCAATTTATATGGACAGGGAATGAAACTCCAGTCTCCCAAGTGTGGACTATTTTTTCCGCTTAGTTTTGCTTTGTTCCCCAAATAAAAATGGCTGGGTATTTTACACATAGAAACAGTGGCTTATATAATTAGAAGTAAAGTTGATCCAGGTGCTTTATGGATCTGAATAGCTTCTAGCGTACCATTGGGAAGGTTTCATTGAGTAGTGAACTACTGGCAACAGAAAATAACTAGGGCTGATGAGTGTACCTCAGTGGTTTTTCACTGCACCCCAATTTTATTTGGTTTCTTGGAGATGAAGCACCAAATATGATACTTAAAGCCATGATGGAGGAACACAAAATCCAAACTTGACTGTGCATGGGTACAAGTCCATATTCAGGTCAAATTCTGTGGTTAGAGGAGAGGCAAAAGTATTTCTTTTTCTTCCTTTATTGTGGTAGTGGCTTTTGACCAGCAGTTTTGCTATGATTTTGAGCTCTTTATTAGGAAAAGTGAGCAAACTTTTTTTTCTCTTTCTGCCTAGTCCATCACCAGTTTGCCCAGTATTTAGCTGAAAGAATCACTTAGATTTGCTCTATTTTAACTCTTCTTGGGCAGGGTCTATATGAAGATTGACGTTCCCACTAAGTAGACCACACCAGGAAATGAACACCTCGGGAAGAATAAAGCTACTTTTATTAAGATTGGATAGCAGATTGAATAACAGAAACTTACAAAGTCTGATTGTTCTTTGTCTCATCCTCCATCTTATACATCACTGAAATAAAGAGGCATGTTCCTGAGCTGCTTCCAAATGTTATGTTATTGTTTGGACTGAACAATATTTTGGCTTCTTTTGGCTAGGTAATGATACCTTAATATTTTTGTCAGACTTCTTCCTTATTCTCTACAAAGGCTGAGATATCATCTGTGGCATTAGCTGGGATTCCTTTTGGCCTGTAGCTTCTGATAAAATGGCTAAGACACTATGTAGCATACCCTCTGCCATTCGTGGCTATATCTGTGCCTAATGTGGATCCTAGAGGGAACAGGAGGGAACACAATGGTGCTTGTAGCCTGAGGAAAAAGTTGTGACGTGTCTCTCCCTTTAGGGGCCCTCGCTGGATGCAGCCAATTTGGATAATTAAAAACCAGTTTCCAACATTACCTTTTGGGGAAAAGTTAATGAAAGATGATGGGAACAACTGGGTCTCCAAACTTGGCAACTTTAAGCCTGGCGGACTTCAACTCCCAGAATTCCCCAGCCTGGCTTAAAGTTGCCAAGGTTGGAGACCCCTGGACTGCAAAGCACCATGGTACAAGAGAATTAGCTAGATGCTTTTTAGCTAGGACTCACCATGGAGTGGAAATGGCACTAAGGATTAATCTTTGTTGGGATTTAGATGCAAGTAGTGTTCTTGTTCTATTCCTTCTGGATTATCACTGGCGTTGATATTACTGACCATTGTATTGTTTTTTACCACCTGCCAGCATTGGGGATTGGAGGCAATGTTTTGCAATGGTTCTGTTCTTTCTTTAGTGGGTGCTTTCACTCAGTGGTGATAAGAGGAGAAAAGGACAGCCACATGGCTTCTCTCTCGTGTGTTATAGCAGGATTTTGTCATCTCCCTGTTGTTTAATATCTACATGAAGTACTGTGGGAGGTCATAAGTTGGATTGGATATTGGTGTAGTGATTAATCCAAAAGGCTAGAAACTAGGATGCCATGAGTTCTACCCCTGCCCTAAGCACAAACCCCTCAGTGACTCTGGGCCAGTCATTCTTTCAGCCTTAGATAGAAGACAATGACCAATCACTTCTAAAATATTGCCAAAAAACCCTGTAGGAAACCTTCTAGGCAGCTACCAGGAGTCATCACTGAAAGCACAAATCACTCTACTTTGTCTGACCTGGCCATCTGTCCCAGTGTCAAGAGGTTGGTAGGAACTAGATGGGATGAAACAACCAAAGTTGAACCCAAGCAAAATGAAGTCTAGCCAAGGTCCTAATTAGCTTTGGTGGGGTCTCTTGAGGGAGAGCCATTAACACGAGGATGAGGTCTGTGACTTGGGGGTCTTTCTGGATTTGCAATTACTGCCAGACAGACAGTTGGGAGCTGTAGTCTGGAAGGTGTTTGCTAAGCTCTGGCTGGGCACTGGTTATTCCCTTTTCTGAAGCATGAAGACCAATAGTAATTCAAGCCCTCATCATCAAAGGCTTAGATTACTGCAATATAAACTTGAAGACCCCTAGGAACTACAATTGATTCAAGCTTGCTTAATGGGAGATATTGCTTGCTCTGCATTGGTTGCCAATAGGCTTTTAAATGCAATTCAAAGTGCTGGTTTTCACCTATAAGCCCTTAGCAAAATATCTTCAAGGTTGCCTTCTCCAACCAGAATCAACTTTTTCAATGCAATCTTAATGGGAAAATGTCTTAACCTACTCACATTTTCATGAAGCTAGTTAATTATGCTTTTCATTCATTCATTATGGATGAACCTTCTTAAAATAATAGGTTAGCTTCAAGTGTGGTGCCATCCAGAAAGTGGTTAAGGATGAGCTATTCCAGAGAGCCTATGAGACACTAATGGCATTTTGTATATAGCTACTGAAGTGCTGCTAAGTGTTACCGGTATTATACTAATATTAATGGAACATCATATTCATTTAATTACATTAGGTAGGTAATTAATCTGATTGTTATGGTACATTTTAATTGCTTTAATTGCTAGAATTATTTTTTTTAAATCTTCATTATTTACTAAGGCTATTTTAAATATATCTACACAACCACAAACATGTTACTGCTTTTATTTTAAATTGAATTTTGCATATTATTTTTTATGCTATGGATTTGTGCATACAACATGGCCTCTTAGTTTTTCTACAGTTAGGTTTTTGTATCCTTATATCTATTTATCTGCTTCAGTCTAGCTTCCCAAGGAGAACCCTGAGTTTATGACAAAAATATAACCAAAGCCAAATTGGACAGGCATTTGTCTGAAATGGTATATAATGCTTGAGCAGGGGTTGGACTAGAAAACCTCCAAGGTCCCTTCCAATTCTATTATTCTATTCTACTTCTATATTTGACCTAAGATAAGGCACATTTGAGAATAAGAAGTGCAAATACTATAACTTCTACATCCAAAAATGTTTTGAAATGAGAATTTGTTGGAATATAGCATTCTAAATATTTTCATGAAAAATAAAATGGCAGTCTTTTGCTAAATGGAAACCTCAGGTATACTGGGTGTCATCTTCCCTAATTTCACCCAAATTTCTCTATGAGATATGGCATAACTACAAAATTGGAAACTCAAAAATCCATATAATCCTGTCTTGTTTCCTGAGATTTACTAAGATTATTATGAACTCTGAGAGCTAGAAACTGGTCATGATCACTTTTTTTTTACTTCAAGCTGTGATTTAGTTTTTATAATTAATTGTCATCTCAATAAAGTCAAATAAAAATATTAATCAAATGAATTAATTTAATTGCTATTTTAAGAGTGGTGACTAAGTTGTAATGTAGTTTTGAGTGTTTAAGACATTTGGATTTTAGCCTAAACCTATTATTGGATAGTGAAGAAGAATATAATAAAAATTAAGCACTGCTGTCTGGGTTTTTGCCAAATAACCATATAATTTCAAAACCATAAGAATGCAGCAATAATTTTGTTCAGTAATTTATGTATATTCATTAGATTTGCATGATCCCTGATCTACATATATTTTAAACTTACATATGTACATTTTAGAAATCAACCCAACTTTCACGAATATGAACAATTTTCTGTGTACAATTTTTTTGTAAGGTTATAGACAATTTCATAAAGAGAATTAAGAAAATGAAGTCCATGTAATTTCTTCTCCAGGTCAGTTTCATGCTTCTTAATAATATGTATCATCTTACTGCTGTGACCACGGGGGCCTTCGCACAGGTTCGCCTGTTGCGCCAGTTGCGACCCTTCCTGGACCAGGGAGCACTACACATGGTCGCTC